>JAKUAJ010000013.1:89708-186143 GCA_030562865.1 Kodamaea lidongshanica (nom. inval.) | reverse complement strand
AACAGAACGTTAACTGCTGCGAAGCGACCTAACAGAACGTATAAACTGCTGCGAAGCAGCATTGGAGCGAAGCGACCTAACAGAATGTCTAACTGCTGCGAAGTAGCACTGGAGCGAAGCGACTAAACAGAATGTATAAACGGCTGCGATACAGCACTGGAGCGAAGCGACCTAATAAAATGTACATACTGCTGCGAAGCAGCACTGGAGCGAAGCGACTAAACAGAATGTATAAACTGCTGCGAAGCAGCACAGGAGAGAAGCGACCATAGAGCAGTGATTTTCTGCAAAGTGACCATAGAGCAAGGATCGTAATTGCTGCGAAGCGACCATAGAACAGTCGTTTGTTCGTGAGTTCATTTTCGCTACTCACTCAGTTACACTTATACTCCCACTCACGCATTCACGCACTCACGAACGAACGAACGAACGAACGAGCGAACTCACTCATGAAATCACGAACTCACTCATGAACTCATGAACTCACTCGCTCCGCTCGTTCGCTCGTTCGCTCGTTTGATGAAAGTTACTTTGACTGCATCAGAACAACGAAATTCAAAAATCATTTCCATGCTAATTATCAAATGTATCTCAAACGAGCGAGCAAACGAGCGAGCAAACGAGCGAAGCGAGTTTGTTCTTATTCACTCACTCACACTATTTTCTTATTCACTCACTCACACTATTTTCTTATTCACTCACTCACACTATTTGTTGTCATTCACTCACTCACTTTATTTGTTCTCATTCACTCACTCACTTTATTTGTTCTTGCTCACTCACTGTTAGGTATTTGGGTTACTACAACACTAAATAACCGATTAAAACCTCTGACTATGCAACAATCCTCAGACGATGGGTGAATAGCGTTCTGTCCTTGGTGACACAAACCTCCTCATCTCATCTAGTATATAAAGGCGAGGAGCTCGGCTAAAAGATTAACAAAAGAAAGTAGTTTAGACCGTAGCCACTCCGATACACAACACTCACGAACGAACGAACGAACGAACGAGCGAAGCGAGTGAGTGGGTGGGATGGGTGAGTGAGTGAGTTAGTGGGTGTGTGAGCGAGTAGCGAAATCTTTACATTTGAGCTCGAGAGTGCGAGAGTGATCGTACCTGCTGCGAAGCAGCTTTGGAGCGAGGCGGCCTAACAGAACGTAAACTGCTGGAAGCAGCACAGGAGCGAAACGACCTAACAGAATGAAAAAAATGCTGCGAAATATTTTGGAGCGAAGCGACTTGATATAATGAACTCGCAGTCGCAGTCACAGTTGCACGAACTTGCACGAACGAACTCACTCGCACGAAAGAACTAACTCGCACGAACGAACTCACTCGCACGAACGAACTAACTCGCACGAACGAACTCATTTTCTTCACACTCACTCACGCTCTCACTCACTCACGAACTCACGAACTCACCCATCCTCATACATCCCTCACTTTTCGCAGCCAAATTCAAGGCACAACAAAACGCTGGCCGATTCAGCCAATGGACAGCACATGCTTGTTGATGTCATATGTACTCAATTTCATCACCAAAATTCCTATGAATTCAATACTATAACTTCTCTATTGAGGTCTTTGGAACTGGTCTTTGGACCTGCTCACAAGCTGGTTTATCAAATGTTATCTCACAATGGAAATGTTGTAAACCCCAGTATTTATTAATGGAACCAACCTCTAAAGAAGTGTACAGCATATTCAAACTATTGTATGTTTTTGGTACCGCAGAATTGTACCATCTTGGTTTAATTATTCAAAATAACCCGTGATTGTGTTGTAGTTGTTGCACAAACGGTCAGCATTTGAAACTATATATATAGTCAACTTGGTTATACCATAACTGCCTTATGGAGCTACATTAATTATTACTGTTGGTTGAGTATAGATAACCTTGGTGAACGAGCGAAGCGAGTGTGAGTGTGTGAGAGTGAGTGCTTGAGTGAGTGCGTGAGAGTTAGTGCGTGAGAGTTAGTGCGTGAGAGTGAGTGCGTGCGAATAGATGTGATTGCCAATAAGCGTGATTGCCAATAAGCGTGATTGTCAATAGGCGAATAGGCGTCATTTCTATGTAAGCAAATTCTTGGATTACACTGCACTGTGGTTAACAATCCAAGAGTGCCCTATTGAATAGTTATTGCGGTACGGTCACCTCGTGTGTGCAAGGTGGAAAAGTGGCTTTGTATGCTTTAGAGAATTTACATAGATGGTTGTTGATAGTGATGTTTTTTCAAATCAATAATTGGCTATTTACAATCGATAAATCGATAACTCGCTGTGCGCTGTGAGCTCGTTGGCTCGTTCGCTCGTTGGCTCGTTGGCTCGTTGGCTCGTTGGCTCGTTGGCTCGTTCGCTCGTTCGCTCGTTCGCTCGTTCGCTGGTTGGCTCGTTCGCTGGTTGGCTCGTTCGCTCGTTCGCTTCAAGCACTTATATTACTGCTTTGCAACACTATTCGTTCGTTCTTTTGATCTTTCAGTGAGTTCGTGAGTATCAAGAACTCATAGTACTGCTTCGCAGTACTATTCGTTCGTGAGTATCAAGCACTTATATTACTGTTTTGCAGCACTATTCATTCGTTCTTTCGATCTTTCAGTGAGTTCGTGAGTATCAAGAACTCATAGTACTGCTTCGCAGCACTATTCGTTCGTTGGGTCAAGCGAGTGAGTGAGTGAGTGACTAGCGAATTTTTGTGTGTTCGTAATTCTTTAAAGGTTTTCTACATTATTGTATTTAGAGGTTTGCTGCTGTATCGTGTGGTATTCATTAAAGTTGAATATGTTTAGGTTCAGTAGAGTCTTTAAAAATTGGTGTATACATATTCATATGAATACAGTTGAAACTAGCCAGTCATGGTGTCAACCTCTAAAGACCCGTATCACAATCTCATTCACAAATGAGCGAAGTGAATTCGCAAATTCACTTTCGCTCTTTTGTTATCTCATTCGGTTAAAGTCATCTCATTCACTTCTCATATATCTTCACACGTGAGTCCCTATGATATTGCTTACTCACACTCATGCACTCACGCACTCGCTTCGCTCGTTCGCTCGTTCGACTTGGCTGCGAAAAAAGTAATAACCAAAACGAAGGTGACTACAATAGAGCCAACGTGTTGTGTCAATAGTTTCGTTTGCTTACAAGGTTACAGGAGAGAATGGTTGAATAGTTTTGCAATATCATTTCAATAGAAGGAATAAAGTATGTGAATAAAATATGTGTTCAAGTATATGAATAAAATATATAAAGTATATGAATAGATGAACATGTATAGAAGGTTATGCAATATAGAAGCAAATGAGAATAGAACAATTGATTGATTTGAACGAAAGGTGTAAGGTTTAATAGCTCCACAGACCTTATTCGCACAGACCTTATTCGCACAGACCTTATTCGCACAGACCTTATTCGTACAGACCTTATTCGTACAGACCTTATTCGTACAGACCTTATTCGCAGAGAAATCTCACTCATAAACTCACACACAACTGAGAGTCCATCAACTAGCTCACACAGACCTCAAGAGCTCATAAACTCACACTCACACTCACACTCAAAATCTCATTTGAGTGCGACTGCTTCGTAGTTTATAACGACTTCGCTCGTTGGTGAGTAGTCAGATTTCGCTCATTCGCTCGTTCGTGAGAACCAAGAGATCCGTTGTTCAAAGTTTAAAGATTTCTTGTTAGATTTGGTTGGCATATTTGTGAGTGAGTTCGCTCGTATTTTGTGTGGTCAACTGGGCATTGACAACTATATATATTTTTAATAAGAGTTTATTTCAGCTAGGTATAAAGGGTTGAAATAACAATACTTGCCCAATCACGAGCGAGTGTGAGTTTGTGAGTGTGAGTTGGCTCACATGTCTGATTTGAATTAATTTCTACGATTTCTTAATCTATTTCTCTACAATTTCTACACTCGTCTCCTGAAAAATAAATGTATTGTACCAAAAAATCACCTTTACTCATTTTGTTTCAAAATCAACATTTCATTCTTTTGGATATGGCGTTAATTTGTATCAACTTGTATTAGTCTATGTACATTGAGTGTTGGTAAAAATGAGCATAAAATGGGCATGAAGAGCATAAAATGGGCATAAAATGGGCATAAAGACCATAAAATTGACCATAAAATTGACCATAAAATTAACCACTCGAATAAATTAACCACTGGATAAAATTAACCACTCGATTAAATTAACCACTGGATGAAATTTGAAAGCATTATAATCAAATTTGATGATAAAGAAGCTTGAGAATTAGATCCTGTGAATAAAGTATAATGATAAATACAAAGAGTATAAAAGTATTCAAGTGCAAGTATGCAAGTATGCAAGTATGCGATAATCATAAAAAGTGATAAGTACTCAAGATTCAAATATACAAGCTCCCAAGAATCAATACAAGTACTCTATAGTCAATAGCCAATGTCCATCACTCATTACTCATCACACTCACGAACTTACACTCATCACATTCATCACACTCACTCACTCTCACAATCACTCTTACTCTTACTCTCACAATCACTCTCACTCTTACACTCACACTCACTCACTCACTCACTCACTCACTCACTCACTCACTCACTCACTCACTCACTCACTCGCTTCGCTCGTTCGCTCGTTCGTTCGTGAGTTCGTTCTCTCGTTCGTTTGTTCACTCCAAACACTCACCAATACAATGAAACCTCCTGTCAAGATAAAGTAACCCACCAGTCTTTTCTTCATAATCCTTATTCTCTAAAACATCCAACAACTCTACAATCCATATTTCATGCGATTCAATCCGTACATCCTTAATGGCTTTACAAATCATAACTTGTTCGTGCTCCTTTAGTATAGGTATGGCCGTTTCTTGATCAATATTGTAATAAAACCAATCTTTTGGGTCTAGATTTTCAAAAGGCTTCGTCATTCTAGACTTGGAGGATATTTTTGCATTTGGTGGGTTCTCTTGCTTCCTTGCACTTGAAAACACACGCCCCAAGTGAGCTGAGTGCTTGGTTGGAGGCAACATGTGAATAGCGATATACTTGTTTTTATGAATCTCTGATGATGTGAATGATGGAATATGCAAGTTGAATTGAAGTAAAGGAACAGGCTGTATGGCTAATGATGAGACTGATGAGAGTGTCATTCCATGCAATTGATTGGTTTCTTGTTGGTTATTATGAGCTCCTTTGTATGCTGAGGTCAAGATCATTGCTGGTGACGTGACCCTAGACATTATGGCTTTAAATGCGTCTGCGGAAACGCCATTCCTCGTACCAAGTTGCCGAAGAAAGCTTTTCATATCAATCTCTTGACCTCAAATTTTATTTCCAATTTTATTTTGTGTCTCGAATGCTAAAAATGTCAAAAAGAAAGCTCCGCGACGGGGAATTGAACCCCGGTCCCCCGCGCGACAAGCGGGGATTCTAGCCACTAAACTATCACGGAATTTGTTGGAAAATTTGATAGTGAGCTTGACAGGTTGAGTATTATGTAATACATTTTTGGTTGACGGAGGATAATTTTGTTAAACATGGCACTCTATTAAGAGAAATGAAATGATTGGTGGAATTTACAATGTAAAAGATCAAGTTAATTTTTGGATAGTTTTAGAAATATTTTACAAAAATCTTTAAATACCCAACAATTCTATTCTGTTTATATCTCTTCTACACATCTTTTCTACATAATTGCCAATCTAATATCCTTACATTTATTTACTCATTTTCAAGTCTTTCAAGTAATTCCCATAATCCAACCATGGCGTAATATGTCCCCATCGATATGGCACTTACCTTTAGGATGGGTTTCCCAAACAGCCTATAAAGGGCATTCTGCTTGTTAGTGTGTCGGTAAAGTATATTCAACGTACATGGATGGTAACTTTGGAACTACGAGTGCTTTTCCTGCGGATGCTATTTACTCCAATCATTAGTTTTTAGTGATGGGAAAATGGATAAATGATTATGTAATGATGGTGGATGTGCCGATTATGTAATGATGGTGGATGTGCCGATCAAGTAATGATGGTGGATGTGCCGATTTTTAATGATGGTGAGTATGTTTATTTGTAATGATGGTGAGTATGCCAATTTGTAATGATATTGAATATGAATTTACGTAATTAATGTGAATATGCCAATTACATACTAATAGTGAATATGTAATGATAGTAATGAATATACTAGTACATAATGAATATGCTAATACATAATAACTATGCTAATACATAATGAATATGCTATTACATAATGAATATGCCATTACATAATGAACATGCTATTACATAATAAATACGCTATTACATACTCCTTGCTTATATATCATTCCAACTTGTTATGCATTATGCTTTAATATGTTTGCCATGTCTACATCATCTTGGAACTTGTGTATTATTCCTTTAAATTACTCTATATTTAGATTTCATCAAAACATTCTTTGCAGAAGATCTGGAGTATCATTGAAAATCCTTGGAAACGTTTATAGCAGATCTAAAGTGACATTAATCCTTGGAAACGTTTATAGCAGATCTAAAGTAACATTAATCCTTGGAAACATCTATAGCAGATCTGTCCATAGCAGATCTGTCCATAGCAGATCTGTCCATTCCAGATCTAAAGTATCCTTGGAAACGTCCAGATCTAACATTGATTCTTGGAAACTTCAATCTGTAACATTACAATTTATACAAACCCGAGGACTAGTTTAAACTTCCTTTGTACGAAAAATTACGTCACATCCATCGGTATCCTCTCACTTCTGCCGATCCATGATTCATAACCAGGGAACCAATGAAATACACCTACTCTAAGCTAAACTTATTCATTAGATATCAAAGCCTTGTCATTACCAAACTAATCTACAACTAATCAAAACATTACAAACATTACAAATCATTACAAATCATTGGTATTTCAAGTAACTGGATACCGCTAAACTATTTGTGATGACATCTCTTTCTGCAGGATATCAAAAGTCTAAGCCTTGAAGACAAATTAGGCACTGATAAAAATAAAGCAAAGGTAGGGAAAATGGATTAAATTTAAACTAGTTAATATACAAATAGATATGAAGTTCATAAGTCTCGTGTCGTTGGCCAGTGTTGTGTGTGCCCAAGGAGTATCTCAAGTGTCAAGCCATGCACTTGAGTTTGAGAATTTCGGATTTTCTGGTTTCTATAGGCATGTTGAATCCATTAGTAATGCCGATAATGACAAATGTTCATGTACTTTAAGTCAAGATGTGGTTCCATTTTCAGGTTCAAATGCTCCATTGGATCAACCATTATCAGTCCATTTTAGAGGTCCTTTACAATTGCACAATTTCGCCTTTTATACATCAGAAGACTATGAACGTAAGGAAGGTGGTAACCCCGTTGGTAGATTTACAAGAAGAGCTTTTTATGATGCATCCAATGGAACCTCGGAACATTTGGTTTTTTTAAATAATGCAGGTTCTAAATCAACTTGTCTTGGTAATGCATTGGCTTTTGCTGATAAAAATGGGATAAGCCCTGCAAAAGCTTCAACTGTTTTAAGTGATGGAGTTGTTCTTAAATCAAATGAAGAAATATCTATATTTTCAGACGTATCATGTCCAAAATCAGGCCCTGGAAATTCTTGTGGTGTATATAGAGATGGTATCCCTGCATTTCAAGGTTTCAATGGAGCTATTAAATCATTTCTTTTCAACTTTACAATGCCTGAAGAATCTGGATCTGCTAATGCTCCAAACTTTAATATGCCTGCAATTTGGCTTTTAAATGCTCATATTCCTAGAACTTCTCAATATCCAACAAATGCTTCATGTTCATGTTGGAGATCTGGTTGTGGAGAGTTTGATATCTTTGAAGTTAAAAGTAACAATGGATCTGCTGTAAATGAATTATACTCAACTATTCATACTTATCAAGGTACTGGTGATATTGAAGGTGGTCTTCAAGTTGATGGCTTTATCCCAAGAAATACAAACAGAAATTACATTGGTGGTGTAACTTTTGATAAAAATGGTAAAGCTACTGTTTTCGTCACAGATGCAAATAGACCATTTGCAGAAATATTAGATACTGGTGTCATGGACTTGATGATTGATAATTCTGGAAGAGCAGTTCGCGATACTTTATCTTCAGCCAGTGTCCCACTCCCCTCTTCAGCAAGAACAACTTCCAAGAAGGGTGACGCACCTCATTTTGGTGCTGATTCTCCAAAGGCCCTGATTCTTGCTAGCATTCTCGGTGCTTTCCTTTGGCTTTTTTAGAATAAATGTATGTGAAAAATGTATGTGAAAAATGTATGTGAAAAATGTATGTGACTTTACAATTTGTATGTAAGTTTGATCGGGTGGTGGGCATTGTAGGTTATTGTGATGCTTGAAATCAAAAGCTATGATAATGATTGTTTATGATAATGATTGTTTATGATGATGATTGTTTATGATGATGATATGATATGATGATGATTTGCTATGGTACCGTTTTCTATGATAATGCTTTTCTATGATAATGCTTTTCTATGATAATGCTTCTCTATGATGATCTTTTCTATGATGATCTTTTCTATGATGATTCTTTTCTATGATGATTCCTTTCTATGATGATTCTTTGATTCACCATTGCCAACATAATCTACAAGCTGGAAAACCAATTTCGACAATACAGGGTACTGGGAAAACGAAACAAAGAGGTTAGTTTCCAAACAGTCACCAATGTATTTTGTTATGTTGATGATTGGAGTTTTGTTTTTGAAAGATATCAAGTCTCCTGTCTGGGCTAGAATCATTCCATCGTTTTCAGGGACACCTCCTGGGACACCTCCTGGGACACCTCGTGGGACACCTCCGGGAACACCTCCGGGAACACCTCGTGGGACACCTCCTGAGACACCTCCTGAGACACCCCCGGAAACACCTCCAGATTCTCCAGTCAGCAAAGAAACCTCACTTTGATGCAAATTATTCTTCACTTTTTCAACCTCCTCTTGGATCATGTGAACGTACATGCTTTGGATTATCTCAGGCATTTCAGAGATAAAGCCATTAACTCTTTTGATGTTTGATTTATGAAGAAGCTTGCGAGGGCAAAATTGCCTGGAGAAGCCAGTCTTTTCAACCATTTCGATATACTTGCGGCTGTTTAGTATATACAGTGAGGCAAACGAGAACTGTTCTTGGGTAATGCTATCGTTTATGATTGGGAAGATCCATGCACCTGGTGACTTTGATTGATCCAAGTCAGCAGTAAGTTTGATCATATTTCCTATGGGGAACCTCTTGTCTATATTAGATCGTGTATCTTTGAATGCCTCAATTAACGGATTCCCTTGGAGGTTACCATAGAACCCCGATGCATACAATTCATTTCGGTGCACCTTTCTCATTCGAAGACGCTTTAGCGGCTGTCTTAGCAAGGCATGTTCTATATGCCTTTCCATTATTCTCTTTATCTAGGGGGGATATTGCCCTATTGCAATGATTCGTACAGTTCTTTTTTTTTTTGCTTCATTTGTAGGTTGCAAATTTTCGTGTGGATCACCTATTGGGTGTCGATTTGCAGGAAAGAGATTGAAAGTGTTGGGCAATCGTGATTCAAAGTGTTGTGGCAATCGTTATTGGATATGTAATTCCTTCATCTACAATTACCTTATCGCCCAATACACTCACTCTGACCTTACATTTCGTGATCATTATAGAATTTACTCACTCTGACCTTACATTTCGTCATCATTATAGAATTTACTCACTCTTTATATACTTTCGTGATATACCAAATTCCTACACATTATCATTTAATCGTAATAAATAATATCAACCTATAGTTTGCATCCACAATTACAGATTGAAAATGGCTGACAAATCAACCTGGGCTCTCTTCTTGATTCCAATTATATACATTTCTCTCAGCTCATCACGGCAAGCATCAGGTTTGGCTCGGTGAACCTTTTCAAACATGGTTTGCATTTTCTCAAGGAGCAATCCATCTTCTTTACCAGTATAAAATTTCATCACCAAGGTTCCTCCTGGTTTAAGGATTTGACAGGATAATATGATTGCACCATCACATAGATCCATACTTGCGAAATGGTCATTATCTTTTATACCTGAAGTGTTTGCCATCATATCACTAAGGATCATATCTACTAAGGTGGTGTTCTTTGAGTTTTGATTAGAATTTGAATTCAGGTCAGTTGTCAGTTCATTTATATTTGTCAGGTTGGTAATTGTCAGGTTGATTGTCACTTCATCAATGTTTGTCACTTCATTGGTTATTGCCACTTCATCACCCTTATCATTACAATGGCTAAAAAATCCAACTATATCACCATGAGTCTTTTTTGAAAGAATATCACCTTGTATAAAATATGAACCAGTTGGAGGAGTACAATTAATCAAATCAACACCTAGGATTTTAAAAGATGAATTAATCCTTTTCATTCTTTCTATGGCAACTTGAGTCCAAGCACCAGGAGCAAACCCCAAATCTAGGATATTAGGTGTCTTTTTGTTGAATAAACGGAATTTTTGATCCAATTCAATCAATTTAAATGCAGCTCTTGATCGATAATTCGAGGACTTTGCTAGTTTGGTATGACTATCTCGAGATTGTCTATCAAGCCATAGCTTTGAAGACTTTGTCTTTTGTCGTATAAACATTAATTGAACAATCTTTATTCTATTTGGTGACATATTTATGTTTGGTAACATCTTGATTTTGTTTGGTAGCATTTCGCATACACCAAACATCCATAATTTTTTTTAAATAGATAGCGATGAGCCAGAACATATTGCAGATATTGCAAGACAATCCACAAGATATATTTAAGATTGATGATCTGGAAAACTATTTCAACAAGTTGGCAAAGTCTTTAATAGATCCCATCACCAAGGAGTTTTCTGTTTTAGATGAAATATATGTCGATGGCTTGGACTCGAGTCAGGTTTTTGGTCAAACCAAAATGGTTTTAGATGGGGTTGGACAGAAGCTTTTGGGTAGTGAAATTATTGAATTAAAGGAGAAGTTTGCAAAATATGATAGCGAAGATGAAGGGGATGATGAAGAAGAAGAAGGAGAAGACGAAGACGAAGGAGAAGACCAAGAAGAAGAAGACGAAGATGATGAAGAGGAGGGAGAAATTGAAAACGATTTAAATAAAGAAAAGAAAGATGACATCCAAGATGACATCCAAGATGATGAAAATGAAATGTCAGACTCTAAAACATTAAACGGCAATTCCGACGAATCTGATGGAGAAACCAACGTTGGATCAGATGAGGAAATTAAACCAAGAAAGGATGCATTCGGGTTGAATGATGGATTCTTTGATATCGATGAGTTTAACAAACAAATTTTGGCATTGGAAGAAAATGATGGAGCTCAAGAAGATGATGACGAAGAAATTGATTATTTTGGAGATTTGGGAGAAGAAAGTGATGAAGAAGAAATGGCATATTATGATGATATTTTCGATAAACCTGGATCATTCAAATCATCAACTATAAAGTCAAATGAAAAAGATGATGAAGAGGAAGAGGAAGAGGAAGAAGAAGATTTTGGAGAGGATGAATATGATAACGCAGTTGGATCAGCCATGAATGATATGTTCGCCGAAGAAGAAACCAACAAACCAATGTCATCATTTGAAAAACAACAAAGAGAAATACAAGCTGAAATAGCCAAGTTAGAAGCTGAATTGGTTTCAGAAAAGAAATGGACCATGAAAGGTGAAGTTGATTCAAAGAGTAGACCACAAGACTCCTTATTGGATGATCCTGAAACTGCCATGTTAGACTTTGAGAGAACATCGAAACCAGTTCCAATAATAACACAAGAGGTGACGGAAACATTGGAAGATTTGATTAGACGTAGAATTAAAACAGATGAATTCGATGACTTACCAAAACGTTTAATAAGCGATGTATCGAAATTTCATAGAAAACAAAAATTCGAATTATCAGAACAAAAATCATCAAAAAGTTTAGCAGAATTATATGAAGATGATTATAATAAAGTTGATACTAGTGAAGAAATCAATGAAGAAGTACAAAAGCAACATGATGAAATTACTGAATTATTTCAAAAAGTGAACCACAGATTAGATGCATTATGTTCAGCTCATTATATTCCAAAGCCTCATCTGTATAAAACCATCGAAATTAAAGTGAGTGAAAACGCAGCAGCAGCTATTTCTATGGAAGATGCACAACCTTTACATGTTTCAAGTGAATCTACATTGGCACCACAAGAAGTTTATAAGATTGGTGATGACAGGGCAGTTGCAAATGGTGTTCATGGAAGATCACAAGTTCAATTAAAATCTGGTTTATCATTTTCTAAAGATGAATTATCAACTGATGAAAAGCAAAGATTAAGAAGAGCTAATAAGAGGAAAAAGACAAAGGCATATAATGAAAAGCAAGAATTAAAAGCCATTAAAGAAAAGGAACAAGGTACTTCACATCCAACAAAACGTCAAAAACTTAATGATGTGGTTGATACATTATCTAAGGCTAAGAATATTACAGTGATTGGTAAAAGAGGTCAATTGACTGATATTAAGGGTAATGTTAAAAAGAATAATGGTCCACAAACTTCAAATAATTTGAAATTGTAAAACATGGTTAACCAAATAAAAGTTGTAAAAGGCTGAAAAGTTGTCATTGCAAATTAGCCCAAGACTTGAGTTGAGCTACAGCAGAATTTTTTTTTAATGTGTAATGAAATATAGGTTGCTTTAGTATTGATACCACGTCAAGCTGTACTGGGAAAAGTTGAGTATTTCTTGTGATGGAGAGCTGGTTGGTTATTAGTTTTTTTTTTAACAAGGTTTGCACTTTGAAGGCCAATACGAAGTGTGAGAAACTAGGAGTAATAAAAAGGATAGACTGATATTGAGTAATATACAGATTTAGTATTGAGAGTAGTTGAGTAATTCAGATTTAGGTTATTTATCATAACGTGTTAATAGTACCATGTGTAGTTGATTATTTAGATACAGACGCTTATCCATACAGACAATCCCTTCAGATCCAAATACTGTACAATCTTTTTTATTACTCCTAAAATATCATCCAATCGATACTGTAACCACCATTCCAGAACCAACCAACGAAATGATATCCTTGGAGAATTAAAAGTAGCTGAGCTAACCAACCAACGAATGATATCCTTGAAGAATTAAAAGTCACTAGCAGAGCTAACCAATTCATTCAAAACATAATAGTCATCTTGAGTTAACCCAAGCTCGTACGAGGAATAAACAGTAACAATCGCATATCGCGACGAGCGAACGAACGAACGAACGAACGAACGAACTCGCACAAACTCATTTTCGCTACTCACTCACTCACTCACTCATCACTCGCTTCGCTCGTTCTTCGAAGTTTGAAAATTGAAGTATTCAATTCTCAAGGGTCCCCCCTTGGTGGAGTTCTCAGTTGAAAAATTCTTCAATTCTCAAGGGTCCCCCCTTGGTGGAATTCTCAGACTATTCAATTTGGAGTGTTTGGTTGACACAAGAGGAGGAATAACCAGTTTTCAATCATTTTCTAAGCTCTGTTCTTGAAATAGCAATTTTGACTTTTGAATTATCAATAGTATAGATTTTCATCTGGTGAATATGTAATAAATGGCACAAATAAATGGCACGAACTTCATTTTAAATGGAAAAAGTTATTTCTAAATCATTGGCAACTTTGAAAGAAGATCTTAACCATCATATGATCCATATGATTCTTTTCGTGTTGAATTAGATCTCGGTCCAGCGTAGTCTCCACCAACAATAAAATGATCAACTCCAAAATTTGTTCTAATCAAGGCATAAATCTTCACAATCACCTCCCATTCGCATTACCAAGGGATATAATGAAAATGTTGCCAATACATTACTTTTTATAAAATCTCATAAACTTTCACTCTAGTATGATGGTTGATGGAAGTAACCTCTAAAGACCCGTACCGCAATAATGTAACTAACCTTATAGAGTGTTGCCTCATTCACGAAGCACTCACTATTTGTGGCACTATTCACGAAGCACTCATAGTACTGCTTCGCAACACCTTTCGTCGCACTATTCACGAAGCACTCATAGTACTGCTTCGCAGCACTTTTCGTCGCACTATTCACCTTGTTCTGTGAGATCAAGACCAACCACAGGATGAATTAAAATAAAATAAAGTTGAGGAGATAGAGTGGTCTTTAGGAAAGGACAGTTGTTTGAATACTGGAAGGACAAATATCATCCCAAGTTTCAGGAAGGCCTGAAAATGGATTTTTGAATACTTGAAGGAAGTTAATGATGACTTGACACCGATTATGCTGAAATGAACCAAAAAAAAAAATACACCATAGGAAATTAGATTTTCATACATGTAGTAACCTATTGATAATCTATTAAAATCATAATTAAATCATAAAGATCACAGTCATCATAAAGACCATAGTCATCATAAAGACCATAGTCATATCATAAAGATGCGAGTGAGTGAGTGCGAGTGAGTGAGTGCGTGTGAATGAGTGCGTGAGTGCGAATTCTGAGTAACCAACCTTCATCTTTTCGTAGCCAAATAAGAGTAATGGTTTGATCATTACCAGTGCAGAGTCTTTCACAACCAATGCAAAGTTCTAAAAATCATAGAAAGCATAGATCATAAATCATAAATCATAGATCATAAATCATACAGCTCACTCCCTCACTCCCTCATATCCTCACTCCCTCACATCCTCACTCCCTCACTCACTCACTTCCTCACTTCCTCACTCCCTCACTTCCTCACTCCCTCATTTCCTCATTTCCTCACTCCCTCACTCCCTCACTCCCTCACTCCCTCACTTCCTCACTTCCTCACTCCCTCCCTCACTCACTCGCTTCGCTCGCTCGTTCGTTCGCTCGTTCGTTCGTTCGTTCGTTCGTTCGTTCGAACATACTCGCTTCGCTCGTTATTTTCTTGGAATTTTTGACATCAGCAGGTGGCATAGACTGTCGCAATAAAGAATAAGACAACAAGCATACGACAATAAACCTATTAGCTAATCAGCTAACAAACGTCGTAATAAACTAAAACAACTAATCAACTCATAGATTAAACTGCAGTTATTTAGTAGTGACATCAAAAATATGTAACAAACCTCTAAAAAACATAATTGGTTACATAAAGCTCGAACTGATACAATGAACTTTATATAGTATTATAATCAACATGTGCTTTAAACATTATAATCACAGAAATTGAAAGCATACTCAAATCATAGAGATTAGTATGGGAATCATTCAAATAATAGAAATTCGCTACTCACTCGCTTTCCTCGTCAACAAAAGATTCACTCGCATTGTCACCAATATCAGCTCTCATGGTCAATTCTCTATGAGCTATGTGCATTGGATTTCTAGTTTGACCATCAATAGGTTTATCAAATGGAGCACGTAATTGGTTATTTGTGGTTGTTTTCATGTAATACCAGAGGATATGTTTCGTCCTAGAAAGCAAATGATTAGAATTTGGTATATAATTGAGATTTAGATCTACTGATTGACTTGTTGAAGTTGATACTGAAAACTTTTATAAACTTGTTTAATTGACTGAGTCAAGAAGATTTACGAAAAATAATCAGACCGTTCAAGCATCGATACCTAGTATGAAAATTACTCGTTTTTGCAAGTGAGTAAATTTGAGACCAACAATATACAGTATTACAAGTTAATAAGATGGAAGCTATTAGCACTTGTTGCACTTGTACTTTTACTTGCACTTGTTTATTTGCATAACAAAACTTTCACAACATACTAATATCAAAACAATTATAGGTTGCTTTATCAAACGTTAGACCTTTTAAACATATTCCATGTTTTTGTTTATACATAATTTGTTAAGCTATACAATAGATCTTAACCTGTTTAATTTTCCACCTTGTGTTTATGTCAATACAATAACAATTCCATGAAAAATCTAAACAACACTGAATTAGCAATAATCTATTGTGAATAGACAGCTATCTACAAACAAAAGTCAATACAAACCCGAATCGAGTCACAAAACTTGAATACAAAGCCCACAGAAGTGATTAAACCTAGTGTACATATTACCTCTTTAGTACATAAACAATCAACTATTCTCAAGTACCTTAGTGTACACGCTGGAGAGCTGCAGATGAATGTTTGAATAACAGCAAAGGGACCATACAAAGTTGATGAACAGCAAAGGTTCAAGTTTTGTGTAGGATAAAAATAATCAAGCAGACGATTCTCAATTAGTTGTACATATTGAAATTCAAATACAATCAATACCACAATACTCATCCATAACTATCGTCATAGCCCATGAGCAATATCACCTGAAAAAAATGCGAGCAAATCCAAAGATATTATTTCATTACACTTATTGTGATCGGTTTCAATGCACCTCTTGCAACACACAGGAGTTGGGTACTTTTGTGATCAGAATGGAATAAGGGGTGGGAGTGGGTTTGGATACCAATAAGGTTGGTATATATAAAGGATGAAAAATCATTAAAAATATACAATTGGTATACAATTATGAACTTCTCAAAAGCTACTCTTTTTGCAATCTTGGCTGCCGCTGCTCAAGCAGCTTATGACCCTTCACAGCCATTTTCTACATTGACTCCAGATTCTCCAGCTCCAAGTGGTGCTTGGACTAATTATGATGGTTCTTTTGCATTGTCTATCAAGACTTTGGTTGCATCTGCCACCATCCAAGCTCAAGCTACTGCAACTGGTGGTTTGGCTGCTATCATGGGTGGTAACAAAGCTGTTCTGCAAATTGGAGATGGTCAAATCCAAGCTCCAACTGCTGTTCTGCAAATCCCAGATGGTCAAATTCAAGCTCCAACTGTTATTAGTCAAATCCCAGATGGTCAAATTCAAGCTCCAACTATAATTAGTCAAATCCCAGATGGTCAAATTCAAGCTCCAACATCTGCACCTGAAATTATTAGTCAAATTCCAGATGGTCAAATTCAAGCTCCAACATATGCCTCTGTTATTAACCAAATTGGTGATGGTCAAATTCAACAACAAACAGTCGTTCCAACAATGACCGTTTCAGTTGTAAACCAAATTGGAGATGGTCAAATTCAACAACAAACTGTTGCACCAACCGCATCTGTGGTTAACCAAATTGGTGATGGTCAACCTCAACAATTAACAACTTTAATCACAAAGACTCAATCACTTGTTTCTCAAATCGGAGATGGTCAACCTCAAGCTTCAGGTGATCATGCTTCCCAAATTAATGATGGTCAAGTTCAAGCTTCAGGATCTCCTCAAACCCCACATGTCGGCCAAACATGTGTGGGACCAAATGCATTGACCATCTCTTTGAAGGACGGTGTTCTTCGTGATTCACATGGCCGTATTGGTGCTATCGTTGCTAACAGACAATTCCAATTTGATGGCCCACCACCACAAGCAGGTACCATTTACGCTGCTGGTTGGTCTATCGTTAAATCAACTGATGGAGCTTACAAATTGGCTTTGGGTGACAAGACTACTTTCTTCAGATGTCTCTCTGGTGATTTCTACAACTTGTATGATGAATCTATCGGAGCTCAATGTGCTGAAGTTGAATTTGACATCTTAAAAGCTGTGTCTTGTTAGATATAAAGTGTATATATTTAAGGCCATACCCATATTAATAAAAAGCCGAACGAGCGAAGCGAGGGAGTAGCCACTTTTTCTGTATCTCTTTCATCTTATATATCCAATACTAATGATTTATATAACCTGTTTTAAGAACAAGTGTAAAGGAATTGATATCACGCACGAGCCTAGTGTGTGTGAATGAGTGAGGCATTCACCATTTACTGTACAATACAAGTTAGTGAATTTACAACAATATATTCAAATAGGCCATGCACCTTTAACTTCATAAACATGCTTAATTCCAAGTTTGAACAACTGACACTGAATCCATTTGACTATAAACCATCTTGCAGCTCCCAAAAGAAAAGAACCAAAAGAAAAGAACCAAAAGAAAAGCCTAGACGCATCATGAATCATCATCATTCCAGATCTTCGTTCTTGCAAGCTCTGTTTCAAGAACCAAGATCTGGTTATCATCAGGTTAACAAATTGTTTCCAAGTGCAGTAGGATTAATATCCAAAATTTCCTAATTGAGCAATAACCGCTTGAAGTTTGAGAACAATAAATTGCCAGTGGAGGTTTCATAATTTTCACCACAATGCATGCGCAGTTAGACCTACTGCACTGCAATGCATGTAACGTTGGTAAGCACTTGCTTTCCTGAAACAGATCTTCGCTCGTTCGTTCGCTCGTTTGTAAGTTTGTGAGTGAGTAGCGAATTTTTGATTGTAGATTCTGTTATTTTGCCCCGAGGTTGCACACTACAAGCACACTTGCAAATCCGTATTCATCCTTGCAAACCTTATTTACGAACCCGGGAACGAACTCACGAACGAACTCACGAACGAACTCACGAACGAACTCACGAACTCACGAACTCACGAATTCAAGCACTCACTCAAGCACGCGTTCACACTCACGCACTTACTCACGCACTTATTCACGCACTTACTCACGCACATATTCACTCACGCACTTACTCACTCACTCACTCACTCACTCACTCACTCGCTTCGCTCGTTCGGGTTATTTAACTTACTGGCTAATTGCAAAAAGTTGCAAGATTACTCACGCACTCGCTTCGATCGTTCGCTTGTTCATTCCGAACTAACCCTTAATTTTATACGAAGTAGTACTATTGCAAATTTGGCTCTATGACATCACTTGAATACTTTATGGTTAACAAATTGTGAAGGAACGAACGAACAAGAACGATAATTTTTTTATCCTTTCACATTTTGTAGAGATTAGTACGTTTAGAGATTAGTACGTTTAGAGATTGGTACGTTTAGAGATTGGTACGTATAGAAATTAGTACGTTTAGAGATTGGTACGTTTAAAATTAGTACGTTTAGAGATTAGTCACCTATTATCCTTTCACTCCATCTCGATAGCGAACGAACGAGCGCACGAACGAGCGCACGAACAAGCGACCGAACAAACGAACGAGCATCACACTACAATTCTACCTCATAAACCATTAACCATTTCCTAGATACAATAAAATATTTAATCATCCTCCTCACTAGTGATTTCTTCATCGGAATCACTTTGACCATCTTGATGACTACCACTATCTTCTTCTTCATCATCATCGATACTTGGATTGACATGAGACCATTCAACATAGTTTTCACTGATGATAACTTTTGAATTTGGTAAAACCAAAGGATCAAAAGGAAAGTAAGCTTCGAAATCTAAAAACTCTTGCTTTTGTTTAAAATTTGCAATTGAAGAAGGTAAATAACCGCCAGTTCTCAGTAACATTCTTTCACGTTTGTTATGTTCAATGATTGAATAACAGTAACAAACATTTAATTTTGTAGCCAATTTAGCAAAGATTGAAGCTACTGTTTCATCGCAAAATTTTAATGGGTTAAATTTAACTAAGATAACTCTTTGAAAGAATTTATCTAAATCACATTCCCATTCTGAATCAGAGTTTAAATCTGAAGTTGATGCTGAATTACTTTTAACTAGCATATCATGTCTAAAGCAAAATATATATAATAAAGCTTGGAAAGCTGCATAGAATAATTTAAACCGTTCCATTCCTCCAGCATTATTAGATTTAGGTTCACTAATATCATAAATTTCAGATTCTCTTTCTAAAATATATTTATTTAACCATCCAATAAGATAGCTAACAACAAATACAATTTGATGTTTTGATAATGATTTTGCTCTTGCAATATATGATGATAAATATTGCATTGCTTTAAGTCTTTTTTCTAAGATTTCATTCTTATTAAATGCAACATCTATTATCAAAACCAAGAATGAATCTGCAAGTTCTTGATGATATTGAGTTGATTGGAAAAGAATAAATTGAATAGATTTGGTGAAATGTGTTGGTAAGATGTGACTATTAAAAAGCGATGTTAATGTGTTGAATAAGTTGATACCATCACCTTCATTAAAGTTTTGAATGGTGAATGATTCTTTTGTATTTGTTAATAATAAGCTTACGATTGAATCCAATTTAGTTGATAACTTTTTGATATGTGAAGTTGTTGTGATTGGATCTAATAAGTATTGTGATTCATCATTTTTTTCTTCTTCATCATCATCACTTTGGTATGATTTCATATTTTCATCATCATCATTTTCTTCATCACTATCATCATCTTCATCACTATCATCATCACTATCATCTTCTTCTTCACCATTGATAACTTCATCAATTTCATCATCATCTAAATCATCCAATTCATTCTGTAACTCAACATCAAGCTTAATACAACACTCAATGATTAATTGCCACACATTAAATTGAAGATCAGGACAATAAGTAACCATCTTCAATAAGTTCTCTATATAATTGGAAATATCTTGGGTACTCGAAGACAAATGATGCGGGAAAAAAGCTTGAAAAGTGACTGGGAAAGTATTTATACAAGTTGGTATAAATCTAATGATTTTGTTTAAGATATCATGATGAGGATGATGATTGTTTGAAGAAGAAATGTATTTAAATTCACCAATAAGTTTCCTTGTCACTTCTTGTAAATATCTTGGAAATGATGATACTAATACACTTAAGAATCTTGAATATAAATTTATAAATTCTTGAAATGATTCTTGTTTGTTAACTTCCATCCATTTATAATCTAAAACAGATGTAACTAAACCACGACAATGTACGTCATCGAGTTTACCAATGCTTGAAATTAATCCATTTAATACAATGTTAAAGTGCGGGAGTGATATAGAATCTTGATGTGTCAATGGTAATGCGATTTTCGATGATAATGCGTTTATAGGTGTTGGATCATTCTAAATGTTAGTAATCTCATAATGTGGAGGTGATTGATGTGGATGACATGTTGATGACTTGATGTTTTTTGGCTAATGATTTGTTTCCGATTGATCTGTTTCCGATTGATCTGATTAATGATAACAATCAACTAAATTATATGATAATTATATATTGATAATTATCAAACTAATCACAATGACCATAACTAATCATATCACAATGACCATAACTAATCATATCACAATAACCATAACTAATCATATCACAATAACCGTATAACTAATCATATCACATTCCATATATTGTCTTCCCCTGATACATGTTGTACCCATACATCTAAACCTCCCAAACCCCTTTAATAATACATACATTATCCAAAGAATCTAAGGCCGATTTGACATAGGCCGAGTACATTTTTTCAGAAAACATGGTTTGATCCTCCACAGACTCGCTGGGCGTCACGATTTTGGTCATCTTTTTGGTGTGCGTATCTATTATCCTAGAAAGTGGCCGCTTTCTTGCTATAGGTTCTTGTACTGACATCTCCCATAAGTCCTTTTTTTTCCTAACCAATCTGTAACTTGAGATGAGCCTCCTACTCTTTTGGGCGGGTGCACGACATGCCGCATTTTCCTAAAAATCACGTGGATCTCCAAGGGATATATATATATTGATATGAGTAGTGTATCTATACATCCAGTTGCTTTGCTTAATGTTTCGGATCATGTTATACGAGGGCTGGAAAGTTGTTATGGTATAACCATGGGTGAGGTACTTGTCAATACATATGAAGTTTATAATGCATTTGAAACATTACTGTCTGACTCCTTATTGGATCTTGAGTACTTGACAAAGAGATATGATCAATTTAAAACTGTATTTCCAAAATACACCATCAATGGACTATACTGTATACAAAATGGTTTCCATCAATCCTTCCAAAATGTCATTGAACAGGTTTCAACTTTCAAACACAAATTAACTGGTGACTCAACAATCATCGTGATTATATTTGATAAAGCTCAACTATTAAACAAAGACTCAAAAAATAACTACTACCAATCGTTTTTATATGATTCAAAAAGATTGGATCCTATAAAATCTTTAATCACTTCAAATGAAACAGAATCAATAGCTACAAATACCCTCTTGAACAATAAAGATTTCACCTCTAAAAAAACAGACCAATACATTAATGACACTTCAATCCCTCAACATAAACAGAATTTATCAACTTCTGTAAATCAATTGAGTGATAAAATTTCTAAAATTTTGGACCTTTTGCAAAATTTAAACTCTTATGAATTGCAAGATAGATTGGAAATTGGAAGTATGATTACTCATTTGTCTAATAAATTGCGCTTATTGAAATCTAGGAAGGATGATTTTAATGGAAAAGAAGTGAATTTGAATTTGTATAGTGTTCAGATTGCTTTATTGGCTAAGGAGTTGGCTTTGATTGAGAAGATTAAGTCGACGATTTACAAGAGGATGCTTCAGAATTCGTTTCCACATAGAGTTGCGGATGATTGAACGAGCATACGAACGAACGAACGAACGAACGAACGAGCGAAGCGAGTTCGTGAGTTCGTGAGTTTGTGAGTTCGTGAGTTCGTGAGTTCGTGAGTTCGTGAGTTCGTGAGTTCGTGAGTTCGTGAGTTCGTGAGTTTGTGAGTTCGTGAGTTTGTGAGTTTGTGAGTTCGTGAGTTCGTGAGTTTGGAATTCGTTCGTTCGTGAGTTGTTCATTCGTGAGTTAAAGTTGAATATCGCTGCGAAGCAGCATATCGATATGTTACGCTCACTTAACTACTGAAATGTTACTCTCACATAACTACTGATATGGTACTCTCACTCAATCACTCAAGTTCGTTCGTTCGCTCGTTCGCTCGTTCGTTCGTTCGCTCGTTCGTTCGTTCGTTCGTTCGCTCGTTCGCTCGTTCGTTCGTTCGCTCGTTCGTTCGCTCGTTCGCTCGTTCGTTCGTTCGCTCGTTCGCTCGTTCGTTCGCTCGTTCGTTCGTTCGCTCGTTCGCTCGTTCGTTCGCTCGTTCGCTCGTTCGTTCGCTCGTTCGCTCGTTCGTTCGTTCGCTCGCTCGTTCGTTCGTTCGCTCGTTCGTTCGCTCGTTCGCTCGTTCGTTCGCTCGTTCGCTCGTTCGCTCGTTCGTTCGTTCGTTCGTCCGCTCGCTCGTTCGTAATTGTTGTGTTTCGGAGTGGCTACGTCTAGTTTTTAAGACCTACTTTTATTTCTCTTTAATCGTATTCGTCATACACCACTGGTGTTCTACACAGGCTGTGTAGAGTTGTTCGAAGCAACTGATCGGTTCGAAATAAGGGTCTGTCCTTTCAGCTCGGATAAAGGCAAGCGCCAGAGTGCTGCGCCCTATGAAGAAAGCTCTATCTTCATTGGAAGGGGTGTTGCAGCAGGATACCCATGAGTACCCTCTAGTTCGTGCGGATTAAACGTTGCATGTAGGTACTCTGCGGGGATCGGTGATGGGGCTGGTTTGGCTTCAACGTGTACTGGTTTCGGAAAAGGTGCAGTACTTGTTGAGTCAGTTTGGGGTTGAACGCTCTATCTCACTGTTAAAACGGACCTTCCATTCACCAAGGACCTGAGATTGCCGAAGTTTGATCGTGGGCAACTCGAATTTGAAGAATTGGTAGATGAACAAAAGGTTCACCACAACGAAGATGCTACTCAATGCGCATGCCTGAACGATGGCGTAAAAAGTAGCGGTTGTATGGACCTCCATGTTGTTTTCAACAAAAGTTTTCTGGAGATGTTCCAGAGGTCATTAATCGGTTATTTAGTGTTGTAGTAACCCAAATACCTAACAGTAATTGAGTTCGTGAGTAACTGATTGACTGATTGACTGATTGACTGATTGACTGATTGACTGATTATCGACTGTGTATCGACTGCTAGCTGACAGAGTGAAAAACCTACTGAGTAATTGACTAAGTATCGACTGTATATCAATTGAGTAGCTGACTGAGTGAGCTACCCTAAATTGGCATATGCGACAAGAGCTAACCAAAAAATAGGGGAACTTTCTTTGGTGTGGTTTCCAATGATATCTCAGTATTGTATTATATATAAAGAAACCAAAGAGCAAAGGAAAAAGGCTGCAATCTAGGTTTAATGAATTCATATACACGTAAGCACGAGCGGGGTGAGTAATTGCAGGTGATTAATGATTGCAAGTTATGAGACACCACCATAGTAATTCAAGGCAATATTCAAGAGGTTTGTCAGAACTAGGGTGAAGGTCCACGTAAATTCGTATTTTTTGCAACCACAAACAAGCGAAGTGAGTTAGTTAGTTTCGATGCATAAGTGATTTCTATGAATTCAAAGCAAATTTTTATAAATATACATGTGCACATACTTATACTTGTAGTTATACTTGTAGTTATACTTGTAGTTATACTTGTAGTTATACTTGTAGTTATACTTGTACTTCTACTTATACTTATACTTATACTTATACTGATCATTGCGGATTCCAGCTTTAGTTGAACTGGCATTCATATATATCAAGTTTTTTAGGTTCTTGTGCGAATGAAACTGAGTGAGTGAGTAGCGAATACTTTGGTTATTATTTCGGTACGGGTCTTTAGAGGTTGGTTACATGAAAAATTCACCTGGCACTCAAAGGGTGGCCTTTATTCACCAGGCAGTCAAAGGGTGACATTTACTCACCAGGCAGTCAAAGGACCCTTTATTAACCTGGCACTCAAAGGGAGGGACCTTGAGAAAAATTCACTAGACTCCAAAGGACCTTGAGAAAAGCACATTTCTAAATAAAAGTATGCTACGGGGATACAAGGCATTTCACGTATCTAAGACAAGAAAACGACGCGAGTAAATTGATATAGAATTTAGCTAATTCAATTGATATAGATATGACGGAGGCGAGATATGACTGAGGCGAGATATGACTGAGGCGAGATATGACTGAGGCGAGATATGACGGAGGCGAGATATGAACGAATCGAATGAAACAGACAAACGAGCGAAATAGACATGGAAACGACCGAATAAAATAGACATGGAAACGAATAAAATAGACAGAGATATAATCGAAACGAATAAATTCGATAAAAACAAGCGATAAATTGTAGAGATGAGTGAATACGACATGAGTTTGCTTCTTTTAGTCTCCCTATATGGACGATACCTGCTTCTAGCAACCTGTATTCTCAATTACTTTTCCAATAGGTAAATCTGATATTGTTCTTGAGTCACTAACGTACAAACTCAGTCACTCACTGATTAATTATTGCAAGTTATAAGACACCACCACGGTATTTTCAGGCAATATTCAAGAGGTCTGTCAGAACTGGTTTCTTTTAAATAAGAACTAGGGTGAAGATCCACGTAAATCATACATCAGAATATTTATGCCCCCATGTTATTATCCTACACAATTATTAGTATAAAAATGATTACATTGTATGTAGCCAACCTCTATAGACCCGTACCGCAGCAATGTAGCTCAATGATAATTGAAAACAAATTCACTCGCTATGCTCGTACTCAATCACACGCTATGCTCGTGAACTATATAGATGCACTGTAGATCAATCATATTCATCACATAACTCTCAGAATATATGATGTCACCAATAAAGTGAGGTTCGATGAATCACATAATGGCCACCAATTGTCCGATTTAGTATACATCAATCTGGTTGTAGTTACCAAACCTCCGCTTGATGGTCTGAGATTTTGACATTTTTCTCAGAGGTGGTTGCAAGTTCATGATTGAAAAAACGAATGCACTAGTGAAGATTAAACCAGCCAATGCAATAAAGATTAAGCCAGCCAATGCACCAAAGATTAAACCAGCCAATACACTAAAGATTAAACCAGCCAATGCACTAGTGATAACTTTCAAAATGAAATCGCCCAAAGAGAATACTAACCTATATCAACAAAACCATAAGTATATAATGTCAAAACCACCAAAGAGATCATAAATGTTGGTTTTTGAAATCACAGAGATATCAAAAAATTAGCTACTCATTCACTCAAGACCCGTATCGCAATAATAGAGCAAGTTTTGTCAACTTGGTAATTCAGGGAAAGTGGCATTTTTACAGATATATCTCATATGATATTCTTATTGGTTTGTGTGATGGGGGTTAGTTCCATTATTGATTGAAAGATATAAAATGTGCTCATCACAAACAACAAGCCATACATCGAATCTTCTATATCGCGCACTCACTTACAAACGAGCGAGGTGAGTTTGTTCACACTCACTTACAAACGAGCGAAGCGAGTTTGTTCACACTCACTAACTTTGTTCACACTCACTCAATCACTCACTCAATCACTCACTCAATCACTCACTCAATCACTCACTCACTAACACACTCACGCACTCACTCGCTTCGCTCGTTCGCTCGTTCGCTGAGCTATGGAATGAGTAGCGTATTGGCTCACTCTTGTGCTCATTAGTTGCGAATTCTTTGATTTTATTTAGATGATTTCAATAATAATTGTTAAATGAATGTCTATAATAAAGCTAATTTAGATTTGAAATTATTGTGGATTCAATACAATGCTTTTGATTTGAAAGTGATAACTATGGAAAAATATGGATCAGCCATACATCGAATCTTCTATATCTTTTCATTCTCAAACATGGCTCACATGCAATGATAGAGTGTATTCTATTCTGTTGATTGAAAGGTGAGTACTTTATTATTAAGAGTCTTTTTCATAGCTCAATTTGAAAATTGGCAATTGTTATGTATTTCTATCAATCATTGCAATGAAGCTCTATTTCACACTTCAGGGTATAGTACAAATAATTGATTTGACGAACCAGTTATAGCTCAATAAAATAAGCATATGAAACACTTTAGAGCTGACAATAATTGACATGGTGGTACTGAAGGGTGCGAAACTACGTCCAAGGCTCATCAGAGCGAACGAGCAAAGCGAGTGCGTGAGTGAGTGAGTAGCGAATTCAGTCAAACAAACTGATAGTGAACTCAAGATTAACTTTGCAAAAGCTCAATTGTCATTTCGTTGTACTCAAAATGATTAAAGCTTCAATTTCCAGTGATCTGGCAACTTTGGATGAAACTAATGTTGAGATTATAGCTTGAAACTATTTGCACCTTGATTTTTGAGCATACCACTTGTCTATTGTGAAAATAAACTAGTTACTTAACAAACATTAGACAAAAGCTCGAACCCTCAACTTGATCAACAGATGACGACATGATATCATTGCTTGCTGATATTTTATTTTGATTTTGCATTTGTCAATACATACTATTTGAATATAGAGCATTTTTTTTGCAATTTGATATAAAGGTAATGCTTTATCAAAGAACATGCATTTATAGTCAAGGTTGTAATGATTTTTCCTTTAGAGCTGTCAGTTTGCAATCATTTCTCCTTTAGAGCTGTCAGTTTGCTCTGGATACAAAAATAATGACTCCTAGGCGGTTCGAACGCCTGCATCTTTACGATAGTAGAACTTGAGTCTACCGCCTTAACCACTCGGCCAAAGAGCCAATTCATATGTTGGAAAGGCATGGGTAGACCAGAAAGGCCTTGGAAATACTTGACATGATTCATATACACCTTAGCCATTTTCTCTGTATACATGTAGTTGTAGTAATGAGAACAAACTTTCTAAACACTACTTTATTTTGGGTGCAAAATTGCGACTGAGAGATTAATTTACCGTTTGCTTAAAGAGAAGACCAATGTACCTATTGCTTACAGGTAACGAACACCATATCTCCATAAGTCGTTTTGATTCTACATGATTAGGCAAAACATATCTTTTGAAACCAATCATCATAAGCCCAACATTATACATATTTACACGATATTTATTGAAAAGTTGGATTAACAAAACCGATTCAGAACCTCAATTTAATAACCAAGGTAAAAGTCCTTTTGAGAGTACATCCAATACAAAGAGATGGAACTGACAACCATAGGACCCAAAATACCTCTTCCAAACTTGCAAGTTCCAAAAACCAACCACTCTGAAAAGAAATGACCAGCAGCAACCAAATAAGACCATTGGGCCAATTCATAAGTCTGTTGGTTGGTTACATGGTAAGCAGCATACAATCTAACAATGGAAGTTATCATTGTCCATGTTCCAAAAGTACGAGCACTCAAGTTTGTCACTTGAGGCGTTGGGTGTCTTTGGTTGGATTCTTCTTCATAAACTTTCTTGGTGAGGGACAAATCCTTTGAGACGTATGTTTGAGCAGAGTTGAAGAATGAAACCACTGAAATGAACAAGAGCCAGTAAGGGAGCTTACCATTGTTTGGGGTGGCTGGGAGGTAGCTTATCAAAGTGTTCATGTGTGCCCGTGGTGATACTGTTTTTTTCAGTGAAGGAGAACAAACGAGCGAAGCGAGTTTGTTCATTTGTGAGTGCGTGAGTGAGTGGTGAATGAGAACAAACGAGCGAAGCGAGTTTGTTCATTTGTGAGTTCTTCTGAGTAATTGGTGAATGAGAACAAACGAGGAAACGAGCGAAGCGAGTTTGTTCATTTTGAGAGTTCGTGAGTAATTGGGGAATGAGAACAAACGAGCAAACGAGCGAAGCGAGTTTGTTCATTTTGAGAGTTCGTGAGTAATTGGGGAATGAGAACAAACGAGCAAACGAGCGAAGCGAGTTTGTTCATTGGTGAGTTCGTGAGTAAGTGGTGGATGAGAACAAACGAGCAAACGAGCGAAGAGAGTTTGTTCATTGGTGAGTGCGTGAGTAAGTGGTGAATGAGAACAAACTCGCTTCGCTCATTTGTTCACTTGTGAGTTCGTGAGTAAGTGGTGAATGAGAACAAACTCGCTTCGCTCGTTTGTTCATTTGTAAGTTCCCGAGTAAGTGGTGAATTAGAACAAATTCGCTTCGCTCGTTTGTTCATTTGTAAGTTCCTGAGTAAGTTGTGAATGAGAACAAACTCGCTTCGCTCGTTTGTTCATTGGTGAGTGCGTGAGTAAGTTGTGAATGAGTGCGTGCTTGAGTGAGTGAGTGATTGAGTGAGTGAGTGCATAAGTGCGTGAGTGAGTGAATGCGTGAGTGAGTGTGTGAATTTATTTCATGTTATGTTTGAGAGGCAACAGTTGTATTTCTTAGCGAGAACATCCTCCAGAATATCTGACATAACAATTCCACATACTCTCAATATTGACTTGTTAATATCCATAGAAGATACGAATTGTCATGATATCATATTGAAATCAACCTTGATATAGAATTTTAAAAAACAATCATACACGCTAGTGTTGAAAAACGAGCATATTAGAGACCCAGATGTATATAAGTTTCGATGTTTAAACATTTTTGAAGCATATTTACTATATACTATACTTGTTCACACTTTTGTATAAACATATTAATAGTTGTATTTGAAATATATTAGCTGTTGTATAATTTTCGAACATATTCACACCCATATGTTCACACACACTTTCTCATATATTCACTCACACTCACACACACACTCACACTCACACTCACTCGCTGACTCACTCACTCTCGTATGTTCACACTTACACTCACACTCCCTCACAATCACATGCTTATAAACACCAACACTTCGCTCGTTTGTTCATTTGTGAGTTCGTGAGTAAGTGGTGAATGAGAACAAACTCGCTTCGCTCGTTTGTTCACTTGTGAGTTCCTGAGTAAGTGATGAATGAGAACAAACTCGCTTCGCTCGTTTGTTCATTTGTAAGTTCCTGAGTAAGTGGTGAATGAGAACAAACTCGCTTCGCTCGTTTGTTCACTTGTGAGTTCGTGAGTAAGTGGTGAATGAGAACAAACTCGCTTCGCTCGTTTGTTCATTTGTGAGTGCGTGAGTAAGTGGTGAATGAGAACAAACTCGCTTCGCTCGTTTGTTCATTTGTGAGTTCGTGAGTAAGTGGTGAATGAGAACAAACTCGCTTCGCTCGTTTGTTCATTTGTGAGTTCGTGAGTAAGTGGTGAATGAGAACAAACTCGCTTCGCTCGTTTGTTCATTTGTGAGTGCGTGAGTAAGTGGTGAATGGGAACAAACTCGCTTCGTTCGTTTGTTCATTTGTGAGTTCGTGAGTAAGTGGTGAATGAGAACAAACTCGCTTCGCTCGTTTGTTCATTTGTGAGTGCGTGAGTAAGTGGTGAATGGGAACAAACTCGCTTCGCTCGTTTGTTCATTTGTGAGTTCGTGAGTAAGTGGTGAATGAGAACAAACTCGCTTCGCTCGTTTGTTCATTTGTGAGTGCGTGAGTAAGTGGTGAATGGGAACAAACTCGCTTCGCTCGTTTGTTCATTTGTGAGTTCGTGAGTAAGTGGTGAATGAGAACAAACTCGCTTCGCTCGTTTGTTCATTTGTGAGTTCGTGAGTAAGTGGTGAATGAGAACAAACTCGCTTCGCTCGTTTGTTCATTTGTAAGTTCGTGAGTAAGTGGTGAATGAGAACAAACTCGCTTCGCTCGTTTGTTCATTTGTGAGTTCGTGAGTAAGTGATGAATGAGAACAAACTCGCTTCGCTCGTTTGTTCATTTGTAAGTTCCTGAGTAAGTGATGAATGAGAACAAACTCGCTTCGCTCGTTTGTTCATTTGTAAGTTCGTGAGTAAGTGGTGAATGAGAACAAACTCGCTTCGCTCGTTTGTTCATTTGTAAGTTCGTGAGTAAGTGGTGAATGAGAACAAACTCGCTTCGCTCGTTTGTTCATTTGTAAGTTCCTGAGTAAGTGGTGAATGAGAACAAACTCGCTTCGCTCGTTTGTTCATTTGTGAGTTCGTGAGTAAGTGGTGAATGAGAACAAACTCGCTTCGCTCGTTTGTTCATTTGTGAGTTCGTGAGTAAGTGGTGAATGAGAACAAACTCGCTTCGCTCGTTTGTTCATTTGTGAGTTCGTGAGTAAGTGGTGAATGAGAACAAACTCGCTTCGCTCGTTTGTTCATTGGTGAGTGCGCGAGTAAGTGGTGAATGAGAACAAACTCGCTTCGCTCGTTTGTTCATTTGTAAGTTCCTGAGTAAGTGATGAGAACAAACTCGCTTCGCTCGTTTGTTCATTTATCATGTTTATTACATCAAATCTAAGCTCTATTACAAGCACTCATTATATATTCAATATACACTATATCATTTAAAATTTCCAATGTTCAAGTTATAAAGCGGAGAATCGCTAAATTAACAGATATTGCGATCAAGTTGGATTCTAGTTTTCAAGACGCAACAAAATTTATTATGCAATCAAGTTGAACAAACAATCAAGTTGAACAAACAATCAAGTTGAACAAACACTCATTCAGTTGATCCTCAACCACAAACAATCAGTTCATTACTCATGTGATTGAGAAGTTGGATCCTTTGCCTTCAAGACACTAACAGCAGGACCCAATAATCTTTGAAAACCTGATTTACCCAAAGTTGCTACAATCACATTATCCAAAGCTTCAACAGTAGCTTGTCTTGGCAAGTCATTTAATAAAGCGATTTCACCAAAGTAATCACCTTTTGTTAAATTATTCAAGTCCCCAGTACCTTTTTTATAGACACGACAATTACCACCTTCAATAAAATAAAAGTTTTCACCTTTTTCACCTTCAACGACAATTTTATCACCTTTATGATAAATTTCAGTACTTAAAGCATCAGCTAATTTTGATCTTTCATGACTTGTTAAAGATTTTAAAATTTCCACATCTTTTAGGAAATCTTCATACATTAATCTTCTGTTAAAAGTACCTTCTAAAAGAATACGACGGAAAGTTAAACGATCCAATGCCCAACATGTAACTTCAGTTGCAGCAGTTGCAGTTGCAGCTCTTGGAGAATTATACATTAAAGCTAATTCACCAAATGAAGATCCTTCACTACTAGAATTTACTTTTGATCCATTAACATAAAAATCAACTGTACCAGATCCGATTATATAGAAAAAATCACCTTCATCACCTTGAGTAATAATTTCTGTATTTTGAGCAAATGATTTTTTAGTCAATGCACTTACCACAGTTTTCTTTGATTTAGAATCCAATTGTTGAAAGAGGAAATTAGAAGCTAAAGTTTTAGTTAATTCTATAGTTTGTTCTTCAGTTAAATTGTTAGTTGGAGGTTTCCATGAATCACTTTTAAATTTGTCTGGGTTTAATGCTTCGGCTGATACTGAAGTTCTTCTGTTTGCATTAAAAGCGAATGGTACTTTTGATCTTTGAAAGTTTGATTGTACATTGGATTGTACATTTGATGTTTGAGGAGTCACATTTGATTGTACGTTCGATTGCATAATCTCATTTGGATCCAAGTCAGGGTTATTGTTAATACTTGAAGAGTTTGTCTTTACTTTAAAGTTTGATTTAAACAAACCTCCAGATTCAGAAGATTCAGCAACTTTTTCCATGGCAGCTGCTCCTATAGCAGCTGGAACACCAATCTCTTCATTTCTTATATGATGAGGAGGTTCATCATCTTCATGACTGTTCAGATGTGGATCATTATCACCAAAAGGAGATTTGAATGAAGGTTGTCTATCATTGCTACGAAAGCTATTGAAGGTTGAATGTTCAACTGATGGGAATAAATTTAACCCAGCTGCTTGTGCCCGATATTGTTGTGACCATAATTGAGCTCTTTGACTTTGTAATTTACCATTGAAATAATTTGCACAGAATTGTAATATATCTGATGGACTCTGTGCAATGATTTCCTTTTGTAAATTGTTCAACTCTTCTGTTATGAATGGTGTCTGTTGTGACATGTGTGTTTGGTTTTATTGTTGCTGGGTTCAATGTCGGGTCAACAACAAGGGGGAGACATATGTCGGGACCCGTCCATGTCGTGGAATGTCGACCGGGAAAAGACAAAGAAAAAAAAAAAAGTCGTCCCCATTACCCCAAGCATACACAGATGAGTGAGGTATCAAGTGTTTACTTGCTCCAAATTGTTTATACCCATTTATTGTTTATTCCCATTCATTCTTTAATCTCCTTCATTCAATATGCTCCCTCCTTATTCTCCATGTTTATCCCCCTTTATTCTCCTTATTCTCCTTTATGTTTATCTCTTACAACGTGGTCACCTGACGGTGTACTAAACACGTCATCAATAACCAAACGAATCAACACAAAAAGAAACCTCGAATAGAGTCCCGGTTGCCACCATAATCGGTGGGGGAAACGGTATATTTTTTTCACGCATTTAGTCGTCTAGAATCTTCTTTAGAGTAACCATTAACTGAAAGGCTTAATTAAACCAAACCTTTAAATATAACCTACGCAAATCCCCAAACCATCTCATAAAACTATCAGCTTATTCAGTGGCTGTGAATTTTTTCTTTTCTTTTATCTTAAAACCTACGTGTTTCTTAGCGAAAAACTAGTGATGAGTTTTGTGTCATAATAAAAAGCTAACGCTGTCATGATTGCAAAAAAAAGTATATAACAGGAAGAATCGACCATATTTTCGCTTTCACTTAAAACTGCAAGTTCAGTGATAGTTGTATTTTTAAATCATTGGAAATATAATGAATTCAGGAAACAGATCGTGGTTACCACGTATTGGACTTCTTTACGTTTTAGCTGCCCTTTTGGTCCCATTCCTTAGTGGTAACGTGGCACCTTTTGCTGTGGCCACAAGTAATGATGATAATTCTACAGAAAGTTATGGTACTGTGATTGGTATCGATTTAGGTACAACCTACTCTTGTGTGGGTGTCATGAAAAATGGTAAGGTTGAAATCTTAGCTAATGACCAAGGTAATAGAATCACCCCATCATATGTTGCATTTACCAAGGATGAAAGATTGATTGGTGACGCTGCTAAAAATCAAGCTCCTTCAAACGTTGAAAACACAATCTTTGACATCAAGAGATTGATTGGTTTAAAATATACTGACAAGAGTGTCCAAAAAGAACTTAAACATTTACCTTACACTATCGAAAAGAAAGATGGTAAACCAATTGTTAAAGTCGAATACCAAAATGAACAAAAAGAATTCTCCCCAGAAGAAATCTCCGGTATGATTTTAGGTAAAATGAAATCTATTGCTGAAGAATACTTGGGTAAGAAAGTCACCCACGCCGTTGTCACCGTCCCTGCTTACTTTAACGATGCCCAAAGACAAGCCACAAAGGATGCCGGTATCATTGCCGGTTTGAATGTTTTAAGAATTGTCAACGAACCAACCGCCGCTGCCATTGCTTACGGATTGGACAAGACTGATGGTGAAAAACAAATCATTGTTTACGACTTGGGTGGAGGTACCTTCGATGTCTCCCTCTTATCTATCGAAGGTGGTGTCTTTGAAGTCTTGGCTACCGCTGGTGACACTCACTTGGGTGGTGAAGATTTCGATTTCAAAATCGTTAGACACTTGACTAAACTTTTCAAGAAGAAGCATGACATTGATATCTCCTCCAATCCAAAAGCCATCTCCAAATTGAAGAGAGAAGCTGAAAAGGCAAAGAGAACTCTTTCATCTCAAATGAGTGTTAGAATTGAAATCGATTCCTTTGTTGAAGGTATTGACTTCTCTGAAACTCTCTCCAGAGCTAAATTCGAAGAAATGAACATTGAAGCTTTCAAGAAGACTTTGAAACCAGTTCAACAAGTTTTGGAAGATGCTGGTGTTAAGAAATCTGAAATTGATGATATTGTTCTTGTTGGTGGTTCTACTAGAATTCCAAAAGTTCAAGAATTATTGGAACAATTCTTTGACGGTAAGAAGGCTTCTAAAGGTATTAACCCAGATGAAGCTGTTGCTTACGGTGCTGCTGTTCAAGCTGGTGTTTTGTCTGGTGAAGAAGGTGTTGATGACATTGTTCTTTTGGATGTCAACCCATTGACTTTAGGTATTGAAACCACTGGTGGTGTCATGACCAGTTTAATCAACAGAAATACTGCTATTCCAACCAAAAAGTCTCAAATCTTCTCTACTGCTGCTGATAACCAACCAACTGTTTTGATCCAAGTTTATGAAGGTGAAAGAACAATGGCTAAAGATAACAACAAGTTGGGTAAGTTTGAATTAACTGGTATTCCAGCTGCTCCAAGAGGTATTCCACAAATTGAAGTCACCTTCTCTTTAGATGCCAATGGTATCTTGAAGGTTGAAGCTATGGACAAGGGTACTGGTAAATCTGAATCTATCACCATCACTAATGATAAGGGTAGATTATCTAAGGATGAAATTGACAGAATGGTTGAAGAAGCTGAAAAATATGCTCAACAAGATGCCGAATTAAAGGCTAAGATTGAATCCCGTAACTCTTTGGAAAACTATGCTCACTTGTTGAAGGGTCAATTGGCTGACAAGTCTGAAACTGGTTTGGGATCCAAATTAGAAGATGATGACAAGGAAGCTTTGGATGATGCTGTTAAGGAAACTTTGGAATTTATTGAAGACAACTATGACACTGCTACTTCTGAAGAATTTGATGAACAAAAGCAAAAGTTGATTGATGTTGCCAACCCAATTACATCTAAGTTGTATGGTGGTGCTGGTGCTGGTCCTGAAGGTGAATCCAAGTTTGGTGACGACGACTCTGATGATGAAATTGATCATGATGAGTTGTAGTTTTATAAAAACCTTGTAATATTAATAAAGAACGTAGCGAACAAACGAACGAGCGTAGCGAGTGAGTGAGTGAGCGAGTAGACGACTGAGTGAGTAAACGATCATGTCGAGTGAGTGAGTGAACGACCATGGCGATTGAGTGAGTAAACGATTATGGCGAGTGAATGATTAAAACATACTCGTTTGGGTGAGTAAACGATCTGGCGAGTGATGATTAGAACATACTCGTTTGGGTGAGTAAACGACCATGGCGAGTGAATGATTAGAATATGTTTGATTGGGTGAGTAAACGATCATGGCGAGTGAATGATTAGAACATGTTCGAACGATCATGACGAGTGAGTAAACGATTATGGCGAGTGAATGATTAGAACATGTTCGAACGATCATGACGAGTGAGTAAACGACCATGGCGAGTGAATGATTAGAACATGTTCGAACGATCATGACGAGTGAGTGAGTAAAAGCGATTGAGTGAGTAAATGATTATGGCGAGTGAATGATTAGAACATGTTCGAACGATCATGACGAGTGAGTGAGTAAACGAACATAGCGATTGAGTGAGTAAACGATCTGGCGAGTGATGATTAAAACATACTCGTTTGGTAAACGACCATGACGAGTGAATAATTAGAACATACTCGTTTGGGTGAGTAAACGATCTGGCGAGTGATGCTCGATTGTCAGACCTGGTGCTGAAAATCCAAGTCAATCACTACAAACGTATATGAAACTATGTTTAATCTGTAATTTTGCTTGTGTCGGATGAGAATGTTTAAACAGAATTAAGTATATGAAAATGTTACGTACACCTTACGAAACATCGAATTTCATAGTGTATGGGAATGTTCAATTCATGGTATGAAGTTCCGAAATCATGGTATATTAGAATGGTCCGAATTCATATATAATGATGCCCGAAAACAACATCCCTTATGGCTTACGAGTCAACACCTACAAGGTGGGGTCATTGAACTTGTTTGTGTAAAAGACGAATAGTTTGCTGGGCCCGTTTAGAATTACCTATTCGGTTGATTGTCTTTGTCACGTGCGGTGTTTATAAATAAACCAATATGAAAAGTCAACTAACGTTGAAATTAACAATATCATTACATGGAACGATAGAAGTAAACATGTAACGTAAACCTACAAGGACAAGGCCGATTATCATACGTAGTTGCAAAATTGGTTATAAAATTCGATGAGCGACGGGGAAAAAAAAAAAAAAAAAAAGTATAGAGAGTTTGGTGAAAGGAACAAAAGTTTGAAAAAATTGGACATCGAAATCGATAATAGGGTAAATTTGCACATTAAGCAATGGCGAATCGAAAGTTACAAAAAGATATTGATATAATATTCAAGAAAATACAAGAGGGACTTCATGATTTCAACTATCATTATGACCGGTATGAGAGTATCAATACAGATGAAGATAGTGATAATCAACGTGAAAAGGAAAAGTTGGAGAACGATTTGAAGAAGGAGATTAAGAGGCTACAGAAGTTTCGAGAGCAAATCAAAATCTGGCAACAGAATGATGTAATAAAAAGCATGGCTTTAAGTTCCAATACTTTAAGTAATAAGCTACAAGAGAATAAAAAGTTAATTGAAGAAGCTATGGAAGTTTATAAAGATGTTGAACGATCATCTAAATTGAAAACATTTTCAAATCAATCAATTTTAATGGCTTCAATGGATCAACAAAATACATTTGATGATGATGACAGCGACGATGATAGTGATAATTTCTTAAATGAAGAAGATTTAGATGCCTTCGATAGTGCCAATGATGAAGAACAAGAAGATCTTAATCATCTTAGTCCAGAATCAATAGAAGTGATCAAATTCTTAGTTGATATTCTATCCCAAATTAATGAGCTGACTAAGAAATTGAATAATGAATTCGATAAATTGTCCCATAAAAAATTACGAAAGAATAACTTGAATACAATCGAAGCTAAAAAGGAGAAAATTAAAACATTAAAAGAATCAAATAAGTTTCATTCTAAAAAAATTTCAAAAATTATTAAATTACTTAAATTGAACAAAATACCAGATTTAAACTTGGTTTGGATTATTAAAGAAGATTTAAATACTTATTTGTCTTCAACAAATGATTCTAATGATTTCGATCGAGCGTTATATGATGATATCTTTAATCTGATAGTGGCGGATGCTGATTATGGTGATTTTAATGATTCAGAAATAATTGAACCAACTCCTTCAATATTTCTGCTAAGTGGGTCACTGAATAATAATAGTAATAGCCACAACCAAAACAATATTAATAGACATGATAGTCAATCTCAACCTCAACCTCAACCTCAATCTCAATCTCAACTGTCATCACTAGGTCAACTGCAGCAGCATCCACTTTATCAACTCAATCAAAAAGTAGAACACAGATCATCACCGATTTTAAAACCAAGTGCAAGTCCGGAAATGGCCAGTCCAGCTATTATCAAAATTTTGAAACCAGCATCAACGCCTTCAAAACCAGTGGGAGGATTAAAATGGTCAGCTGCTGCTGCCGTTGGATTACCAAACAATAATCTTTTACTGAATTTTAGCAACAAATCAAGTGCTCCATCATCGGCAACTTCAACTGTATTTAATGAAAGTTCAAATAGTACTGCCCCTTCTGCACATAGTCCAACTGTGAATGGATTTGGTAATGACACGGGGTTCAAATCACCACCACCACCAGTGAATTCCTTTTCAAAATCAAATGTTATATTTGATGAAACAAAAGTTAATAGTGATGATTCTAATTCCAGATTTGTTGAAGTTTTGAAAAATTCATCATTATCAAATATCGAATTAAATGTATTCAGTGATATGAATTTATATAAATTACCACCAGGTATCCAAGATTTGATACTATCTTTTACAGCAAAAAAAGGTCGTAATGATGATATGTCTCTCTTATATGATTCAAACAATTGTTATGTCACTCCAATCTACAAACCTTACTTGTCAGCTCAAGTACAACCATTCCATGGCAAAGGTAACTTTAACTCTTTTAAATTTCCTCTTCAATTTGTTAAACTACAATCTTATTGGAATAAAATTAGAGCTAACAATCAATTTGAACAATTAGCAAATGAAATCGAAGTTTTAAATCAACAACAACTTCCACCTGCTCAAAATGAAATCTTAAATGAATTAACTTCGGTGTTTTTCTTTGGTTATTATCATGCTTTAACTCCAGTTGAAAACTTGTTGGCTGAGTTTTATTTGTTTAAATTAGGCTGGAAGCCTTATAGAAATAGAACTGGTGCCCAAATCGGATCATTTAGATTTGATTCGAATAACTTGAAAAATGGCAACTATGTCTATTGGTTCAAATGTATCAAGTTGACCTCGACTGCAGATGAACCAAGAGTTGCTTTGGGCGATTACCAAGTTTTTGACTTGTCTGCTTGGGAATTTTTTGTTAAACTTGGGTTTAATTTTGAATATGACTTGAGTCAAGCTGAGCCCAGTAAGATTCTTTGATTACTAAAAGTGTAAGGTTTTTATATGTAGATTCTTGCGAGTTTCATAGTGGTTGGAAAATTGATAGTGGTTGTAAAATTGATAGTGGTTGTAAAATTGATAGTGAGCTGTGGATTTGATTTTTATGCATTTCCAGTGAGTTGTAGAGTTGATTTTATGCATTTCCAGTAACTTGTAAAATTGATTTTATGCATTTCAAGTAACTTGTAAAATTGATTTTATGCATTTATGTAATTTTGGTTCCCCCAAGAACCCTTGAATGTGGGGTAATCTTTAAGCTGACTTGCCTTATTATATTTATATCTTTCATTTAAGTTTAATATGTCTGTCTGATGGATGTTTAATCTCTGTTCAAGCAAAATCTCTAATTGATGCATATTTGCACCCAATAAAACAGTCTCTATTATTATTGAGGGTCATGTATCAGACGGAGATGATTGGTTCTTCTTTATTTTTTTAACCCCATGCTTTAGAATTGATATTCCGTTGAACTGTGTAGATGATATTCCGTTGAACTGTGTAGATGACATTCCGTTAAACTGTGTAGTTGACATTACGTTGAACTGTGTAGATGTCATTCCGTTAAACTGTGTAGATGACATTCCGTTAAACTGTGTAGATGTCATTCCGTTAAACTGTGTAGATGACATTCCGTTAAACTGTGTAGTTGACATTCCGTTAAACTGTTTAGTTGATTTTCCGAGAGTGACCCATCAGTGTAGATGATTTCACAAGATTCAAAAAATGTGTCATCAGTATGTATTATTCCATCTTGGCCTTTTAAATGAAAGTCAATGCCTTTGGAAAATCCACGAAATGAATCACCGAGTGGATTGTCATCATGTTCACTGTTGATGATATCGTCGCTCTGAAGATTTGGTGTAGAACTGTGGGTGGGTACTAAAATTTGACTATGAATAATCTCATCACTATGAGTATTTGAAACAGTTGTGGGTGTCATATTTTCAATGATATCGTCACTGGAATTGCTCGTTTTAGGCGGATCACTGTGAATTGAATCGTCACAAGAATTGCTCGTTTCAGGCGGATCACTGTGAATTAAATCGTCACAAGAATTGATCGTTTTAGGCGGATCACTGTGAATTAAATCGTCACAAGAATTGATCGTTTTAGGCGGATCACTGTGAATTAAATCGTCACAAGAATTGATCGTTTTAGGCGGATCACTGTGAAAATCATCACTGGAATCAACCTTTGCAGGCAAGTCACTGTGAATTAAATCGTCACAAGAATTGATCGTTTTAGGCGGATCACTGTGAATTAAATCGTCACAAGAATTGATCGTTTTAGGCGGATCACTGTGAATTAAATCGTCACAAGAATTGATCGTTTTAGGCGGATCACTGTGAATTAAATCGTCACAAGAATTGATCGTTTTAGGCGGAACACTGTGAATTAAATCGTCACTGGAATCAACCTTTGCAGGCAAATCACTGTGAATTAAATCGTCACTGAAACCGCTCTTTGCAGGCAAATCACTGTGAATTAAATCATCACTGGGACCGCTCTTTTTAGGCACATCACTGGAATCTTCACTGGAACCACCCATTTTATCACTGTAAATCAAATCATCACTGGAACACCTCTTTTTATCACTGTAAATCAAATCTTCACTTGAATTGATCCTTGAAAGATTATCCGTATAAATTATACCATCACTAAAACATTCATCCTTGCCATTTGAATCATTATCAAAAAACTGACTAGAATCATTGCCATACAAAGGAACACTCAAACGATTTTCATCATCACTTTTGTCATTTCGTACACCAACTCTGAATTGTGAACCACCTTTGGTGGTCCAATGAATATCATCTTCAAGGTCTAAATCCGTTGGAATAGTGTTATCCACAAAGCTAACCTCTGAATTAAGAACATCAGGGGAAGACAGCTCAAATATCATAGCTTCTGAATCATAGGATTTGGTGGTTTGATTAAATGAAAACGTCTTGTCTGAATCAACAATCAAGGGCATCCTCATATATACTAAATCAAAGTCTGCCACCTCATCTTTTTCATACTTTCCCAATTGACCTATGCCAAATAACTCAAGAGCCTTTCTCTTGATCTTATACTCATTCACAATATCATCAATCGTTTCAAGGGTCTTCATGGCTGCTAAAATTTCCCCACACACACGACTTTCCGGGAGACACTTTTTTTTCATAAGAAGAAACAAGAACAGGACCATATGGAGTACTATTCATCATTAGATGCACTGCAGTTGGATTCAGAGGTTCCAACCCTTTTCGAACTCATATCAGCCGGACAGTTGGAAGCATTACTTTCACCATCTTTAAGATACATCTTGGTTCATTATGCCAGCAAGTATCCGTACTATTTAATAAGAATAACCAATAACTTTGATGAGTTAAACTTGGCTTTTAGAACATTCATCGAATGGTACTTTCTTAAATACTGGCAAGGATCTTTCACAGAGAATTTCTATGGGATTAAAAGAGTTAATCAAACTCCCTTGTCTGATAAGAAATTCAATAGTGCCAAATTAACTCAATTGGTACCCTCCATGATGGAAGATAGACGTGAATTGAGTATGCTACAAAGATGGGTATCTATTTTTGAAATCACAGGGTCTGCATATGTTTTTGAAAAGCTCAATTATTCTTATGAAGTATGGTATGCAAAGTATATCACTCAGCAAATGATGGAATCTGAAGAAAATACAAAAATGCAAAATTTATCTATAAAGCTTAAAATTTTGTTCATACGAGTTTTCCCATATGTACAAAGTTTAGTACGTGCTGGAAATCTAATTGCCACTCTTTCATATCTTAGTGGTGCAACAAAATCACCAAGTCTCTTGACATATATTTTCAAGATTCAATATTCAAGATTAAATCAATACGATTACATGAAAAATGAACCTGTTAAAAAGACAAAAAATCAAAATACTCCAAATAGAGTCAACCCTCCAACCAACCTTGAATACTTGATTAAATTAATAACAAGAAATTTTACAAAACCATCTTGGAGAGTAATAAAATTGTTATTAGGTACATTTTTCCCAGTTGCAATATTCTCATTAAAATTTTTAGAATGGTGGAATAACTCTGATTTCTCAACTAAATTAGCTAAAAATCAAGGTGATCAACTTGATTTTACTCTTCCTTCACCTTCAGTCTTGAATTTGAAAAACAAATCAAATGTTAACCAATCAAATGTTAACCAATCAAATGTTAACAAATCAAATGTTAACCAATCAAATGTTAACCAATCAAATGTTAACAAATCAAATGTTAACCAATCAAATGTTAACAAATCAAAAAAAGTTTATAAATCTGGTAAACTTTGTCCTTTATGTAAAAAAGAAATATCAACCCCTGCAATTATCGAGACTGGTTATGTGTTTGATTACAGATGTATTTATGATTATCTTGAAAAGTCGCATATAATTGTTTCCCAGAAGAACAAAAAAGGGGATGATGACTCTGAGGATGATAGTGATCATGATAGTGATGATGATAACAATGAGAATGCCACAGATGAAAAGGCACATAAGATAAATCCAAATTCCGAGGAGATCAAAATTGATATTAACAAGGGGGGAAGGTGTCCTATTACCGGCAAAAAGTTACTTGGATGCAGATGGAATCCTATTAAAGAGGCTTGGGATATTGATGGGGTCCGCAGACTTATTTTCTAGTGGAGGTACGGCAATCAAAATATTCAACTGTCAGTGTCAGGCTTGGGATATTGATGGGGTCCGCAGACTTATTTTCTAGTGGAGGTACGGCAATCAAAATATTCAACTGTCAGTGTCGGTTTCCTGTTTGACTATCGGTACTTTTTTGTGGCTGACTGTCCATGCTTTGTTGCTGTGCAGCGAACAAATGAGCGAAGCTAATTTGTGAGTGAGTGAGTGAGTGAGTGAGCGAAGCTCATTTGTTCCATTATTGCGGTACGGTTCTTTAGAGGTTTGTTCCATTCATTTGGGTATCTAATTATGTGCAGCCAATGATGCTCGTTAATTATCATGTATAACTGTTATAGGTCCAATATATGTACCAAGCACTTGAGCTAAGCACATGGGTCAAGCACTTGGGTCAAGCACTGGGTCAAGCACTGGGTCAAGCACTGGGTCAAGGACTGGGTCAAGCACTGGGTCAAGCACTGGGTCAAGCACTGGGTCAAGCACTTGGATCAAGCACTTGGGTCTTGTATATTTAGCTTTAATATAGCAAAAAGGTTCTAAATGTAGATGATTATAACAGTATTGATATTGCACAGTGATAAAAAGAACAGAGTATAATTATTCTAGTGTCATGTTTGGCAGTGATTAACTATCTGTTACAAGAAAAACATGTTTATTGATGCTCAACCTAACATCTAGTATCTCATATAGTTGAAAGTTATCATCCACTATACAGAGTAAACTATTCCATTATCTCATACTGCATCAGTTACTCAGATAACTATATTGCGATTTAATATCAATCTATAAAGTCCTCAGAGATGGTTGACACAATTTCGGATACCACAATCACTCCCGATATGAATCACTCGCGACAAAATATCATTAATGTCCCTTGAAGCAATAATCTTTGACAGGCAAACTAAAAGCCTTAGGATCTTGGATCAGTTGCTCATTCCTTATAATACCAAATACATATCCATAGACTCGATCAACGATGCTTTTCAAGCCATCAAACTGATGCAAGTTAGAGGAGCACCTGCAATAGCCATTGTGGGTGCATTGGCAGTTGTTGTGGAGTTAAAAACTAAAAGCTTCACTACTCAAGAGTTAAAGACATCGATTGACTACTTGATATCTTCAAGACCAACGGCTGTCAATCTTGCTAATGCTTTAAACGATATTAAAAAATTACTTGAAGGTAAAAGTAACGTTGATAATGAACTTACGGAACAAATTTACAACTATTCAGTTAAATTATTTGACGATGATTTGAAAAATAACCACCTATTAGGTGAAAATGGGCTCTCCTATATCATTCAAACCTTAAAGGAACAAAAGTTTAAAGGTCCATTTTCAATAGTTACAATTTGTAATACCGGATCTTTAGCAACTTCTGGACATGGAACGGCCTTAGGAATCATCAGAACAACATTCGAAAAATTATCAGACTCAAACCAAGAGTTTTGGTTGGAACATGTATACCCTTGTGAAACAAGACCTTATAACCAAGGTGCACGGTTAACGTCTTTTGAATTGAATCATGATAAAATCCCATTCACCCTAATTTGTGATAATATGGTAACTTCCTTAATCAATTCTTTAAACTCATCAAAATCAAAAGTGAAAGAATCCAGTGCTCCAATAAAGTTTATTATTGCAGGAGCCGATAGAATTGTTAAAAATGGTGATTCCGCTAATAAAATTGGAACTTATCAATTAGCAACCATTGCCGACCACTTTAATAGATATAAATTCGCTGATACCCCTCAAAATCAAATCAAATTCATAATTGCTGCACCAACAACAACTATCGATTACAAAACCCAAACAGGTGATAAGATTATTATTGAAGAAAGACCCTCCATTGAGTTGACAACTTTGAAAGGGGCCAGAATCTCACAGAAAGACTATACTCATTTGGGAGAGGACGTCACTGTTGGTATAGCAACACCGGGAATCTCTGTTTGGAATCCATCTTTTGACGTGACTCCTCACCAACTAATTGATTGTATTGTGACTGAGCTTGATTCTGTCTTTCTCAAAGATTCAAATGGGGATTTCAACTTGTGAGTAATCGCAATGACCAAACTTGATTCTGTCTTTCTCAAAGATTCAAATAGGGATTTCAACTTGTGAGGAATCGCAATAACCAAGCACTATATTTATTGACTACTTTTTTCTTTACAGTTTGAAATGCAAAAAGTTGTAGATACAACATTCTATAAATTTATAGATCTCACCAGCGACAGCGAGTGAGTTTGGGGTCGTATTGAGAAATGATTTTATTATACTCGCCAGCAATACTTCTATTAGCTAACATTTGGATGGATATCGCTGGGTTCTGCTGGGTCCATCCAACATTCTTTACCTGGATCTTTATTCAAGATTAGAAGTTTTTTGGGCTTCTTCTTTCAGGATTGAATTTGTAGAATCTTTCTCTGATTTTGAAGAAACGTTTTCTGAATTAGATTTCACGTCCTCTTTCAAATCAGATTTCACGTCCTCTTTCAAATCAGATTTCACGTCCTCTTTCAAATCAGATTTCACGTCCTCTTTCAAATCAGATTTCACGTCCTCTTTCAAATCAGATTTCATATCCTTTTCCAAATCGTTATCCTTTTCCAAATCAGATTTCACATCCCTTTCCAAATCACCAGATTCATTTGCGGATTCTGAATCCTCCTCTAATTCTCTTAAACTATCATCTTCATTCAAATTTTTGTTGCCTTCACTCAAAACATCATCTACATTCATATGATTTTCGTCATTAACAGTTTCAACTCCTTCCTCCATAGTTATAGCTTCGGTGTTCATCACAATATCTTCATTAGCAATAGAATCGTCAAATATCGAATCTTCCATATTTTCTGCGCTAATCTCCTTTGGAATCACCTCTTTTTCTGGTGTCATGTTGTGAGAGTTTTGTTGTTCCGGTTCACTTCCCGAAGTGTCCGGTGAAATGTTTGCACCTTTGGTTTTTGCAATGGAAGTATCTTGAACTTTGGTGGTTTCAAGAAGGGATTCAGTGGTTGGTTGATTATTTGAGGGTGATTCATCAGATTGATTATTTGAAAGTGATTCATCAGTGGTGGATTTATTATTTGAAGGTGATTTTTCATCACTGACAGATTGATCATTTGAAGGTGATTTTTCATCACTGACAGATTGATCATTTGAAGGTGATTTTTCTTCACTGACAGATTGATCATTTAAAGGTGATTCACCATTACTATCTGTTGATTTTTCATCAACAGATTGATCATTTAAAGGTGATTCTTTACTATCTGTTGATTTTTCCTTTGATTCATCTTTATTTATCACAGCTTCTTTTTCTTTTGATTCATCCTTATTTGTTTCTTTTTCTTTCTCAATTCTCCTCTCTTGATCCTCTTGTAATCTCTGCCTTTCATTATTTATGTTCATCCTCATAACCTCAGCCATTGCATTATCCTCAACAGTTGGTAAAGAATTGACATTTTCCCAAATAACTTGACCTGAATTACCATAACCAGGGAGCTCGCATAATTTTACTCTAAAATAATCGATATCTTTAAGTAAAGAATGTTTTTCATTAAAGTCTTTAAATTGAGGTAATTTAGTGCAAAAACATTCAATGAAAAGTTTCTTATAATTATCGAAGATTTGCAGTAAAATCAATGAGCTTTTCAATAGTGGTAAGTATTTGAAAAGGACTTTAGAAACTGTTAAAGTTTCTTTAACTAGAGTTTCCATATATTGATGACATTGTTTTGGATGTTTAATAGGTTCTGACCAATCGATTTTTATAATTGATCCACAATGACCAACTGTACGATCATACATGATCGATACTAATTTAGCAAATAATTCATTTTCGTGATCTTTATAATTACTGAGAACTCTTGGATAAGTGATTTCATCAGGTCCTGGATCTTTAATTTCTTCCTTCTTATATATCCCATTCATTGAATTTAATAAAGCAACATTAAACCCAACCATTTGAATACAAAGAGCCAAATGTTTTGTAGTGATATGTTTCAATCCAGCAGTTCTAGTTGCACCTGCATTTAAAACTGCTTGAGAAGTTTTTGAATTCATTAATTTTGTATAATTTAAAATATTCTTTTCAACAGTTTGTTGAGTACTAGGAAAAGCTTTTGATAGTATTAAAGAATTTTGGAATTGTTTTAAAGATTTCAATGTTAAAGAAGGAATCATAAATTCATCATTACCTAATTTGATTTTAGTTTTATTATCATCAATAGGTTTTTTAATAATTTTTTCAATTGAATTTAAAGGAACAAAAAAGTCTAAAACACTTAACCAATGATCACCAGAATGTCCTTGAGATCCATTACTTTCAACATATAAAGCATAACCTAAAATATCATCAGTTATTTCTTGAGCATTATTAAGATCATTAATATCAATAACTTCTTTCCATACTTCTTTATCAACATCCAAAATCAATTGTTTCATTGAATTCAGTTGAAATCTATGAATAAAATAAGTGATATGATGTTTAAACCATTCATTTAAAGAATTTCCACCTCCATTACCAACATATCCTGGATTTATAAGTTCACATTCTTGTAAATAACCAGAAGTTAATGAATATAATTTCAAATATTGTTGAACAGATAAGTCAGCAGTTTGTTCCAGTCTAACATTAATAACTTTAGTAAGTCTAATTTGAGTTAATTCTATTGCTTTATCAATACATCTTGTAATATCTAATGACATTACATCAATTTCTTGATTTTGAGGTATTGTTGTTAAAGCTAAATCAAGTAAAACTTTTTGATGAGCTGTAAGTCGACGTAAACATTCAGATAAATTGGCATAAATTTTGGAAAACATTTGTTCAAATTCTATTGGTGATAATGATTTAATATTTGACGAAAGTGAATTATTTTGGGAATTATCATTTTTTGAAACATCTGATGGTAAATTTTGTTTAATAATATGTTTAATTTCTGAAATTATTGAATCTTGATATTTTGAATAAGCTTGAGTTAAATGATCACATTTAATTAAATTTTTTATAAAGTCAGTTAATTGAAGTTTTTTAGATTCTTGAATAATCATAAATGAAGTTACTATAGGAACTGATGAATATTTTCTTGATCTATCAATTGCAATATACATTCTGTTTAATGTATCTTTAATTGGTATACTTTTATAATGAGTTCGTAAATCATCTAAAAGTAAGTCAACAAAGCTATTGATGTAACCTTTTGAACATTCTGTTTTAAGACTTTGTAAATCATTTTGAAGATTTACCAATGCTGATATATTTGATAAGTTGATGTGATTTTTAGTGTTCCCTGTTATCATATTCTCCGTCGCAATTATCTCATTTAAACATTGAGAATATGATTTTTGTTGAAAACTTTTAGTTGCCAAATCAAATAATTTAACAATTTCATTCAATTGAATTAAAGCTGATTCAAGTTGTTCAACATTTCTTCTTTTAATTAAACCTTGTAAAATAGTTGAACCGATTTCAGAGTTTTCATTTTTTAATTTTAAAAGTTGTGATGATATTTCATCCAATTGAATTGAACAATCTTTTGATGATGATTTAATTGTTTCAATATCTCCAATTGCACTAAAAAAAGATTCAGCAGATTTTGAAATTTCTTTAACTAATTGAACTTCAACAATATCAAGATATGTTGAAAGTTTATCTTGAATATTTGTTTCACTTTCAAATTGAGAATTATGTTGAGAATTTAAAAGAATTGATGATTCACCAATAACTTGTTTAAAAATTCTAGGATCATCTAATCTAAATTCACTACTTAAAAATACAGATGGTATTTTAGATAATGATGATTCTTCTTCAAAATTAATAGATGAAGAAGCTGAAAATTCCCCTTTATCATTCGATAATCTTTGTAAAGAATCTTCTGTTAAACTATTATAACTCAGTTCAAAATCTTTATAATCTTCTTGTAAATCATTTATAAATTTTTCACTTAATTCAAAGTCAGTTACTTTTTGTTCAAGTTTATGCAAATGTATTTGAGGGATATCCTTTCTTGTTGGAGTTTTTAAATTGTTGATTGTAGTTAAACCTCCACTGATTGTTACCGTATTTCTTGCTGGTCGATTCCTTTTGGCTCTTGCTTGATCCAGTGCAAATGTCAATTCAAAGATTGAATTAGGTCCTAATGGAGAGAAGGAATTGTCATTGTTTGGATTGGAAAGCATATTGTAATGGAATGACAGCATGTTACTATCTATATCCATACTGTTACGAAACGAACTGTTGAATTTCTGTAATGGTTGTTGCGTTGGTGTGGATAAGAATGACCCCAGGGAATATTCAGATCCATTGGTGAGATCATCATTGAGATTGATGCTTCCATCTAGTGAGTTTCTATTGGATATATCTTCCATATTAGTTGCCCAACCAGTTGATCTTGCCCTTGATTGGTTGGGGTTTGGTGTCTTTTTTGTTGTTGGTGCGAGGATTATGTAATGGCGAATAGTACGAATAGTACGAATAGTGCTGCGAAGCAGTACTATGAGTATTTGACGAACGAACGAACGAATAGTGCTGCGAAGCAGTACTATGAGTATTTGACGAACAAACGAATAGTGCTGCGAAGCAGTACTATGAGTGTTTGACGAACGAACGAACGAATAGTGCTGGGAAACAGTACTATGAGTATTTGATACGAACGGACAAATTGTGATGCAAAGCAGTACTATGAGTATTTTACGAACGAACGAATAGTGCTGCGAAGCAGTATTATGAGTATTTGATACGAACGAACCAATAGTGCTGCGAAGTATGAGTATTTGATACGAACGAACGAACGAATTGTGCTGCGAAGCAGTACTATGAGTATTTGACGAACGAACGAATAGTGCTGCGAAGCAGTAGTATGAGTGTTTGACGAACAAACGAATAGTGCTCCGAAGCAGTAGTATGAGTGTTTGACGAACGAACGAATAGTGCTGCGAAGCAGTACAATGAGTACTTGATACGAACGAACGAACGAATAGTGCTGCGAAGCAGTACTATGAGTATTTGACGGACGAACCACTAGTGCTGCGAAGCAGTACTATGAATATTTGATACGAACGAACAAACGAATATTGCTGCGAAACAGGACTATGAGTATTTGATACGAACGAACGAACGAGTGCTGCGAAGCAAAACTATGAGTATTTGATACGAACGAACAAACGAATAGTGATGCGAAGCAGTACTATGAGTATATGATACGAACGAACGAATACTGCTGCGAAGCAGTGCTATGAGTATTTGATACTCACGAAGAAACGAATTGTGCTGCGAAGTAGTACTATGAGTATTTGATACGAACGGACAAACGAGTGCTGCGAAGCAGTACTATGAGTATTTGATACGAACGAACAAACGAATTGCGCTGCGAAGCAGTACTATGAGTATTTGACGAACGAACGAATACTGCTCCGAAGCAGTACTATCAGTATTTGACGAACGAACGAACAGTGCTGCGAAGCAGTACTATGAGTATTTGATACGAACGAACGAACGAATTGTGATGCGAAGCAGTACTATGAGTATTTGAGGGACGAACCAATAGTGCTGCGAATCAGGACTATGAGTATTTGATACGAACGAACGAACGAATAGTGCTGCGAAGCAGGACTATGAGTATTTGATACGAACGAACTAACCAATAGTGCTGCGAAGCAGTACTATGAGTATTTAATACTCACGAACAAACCAATAGTGCTGCGAAGCAGTACCATGAGTATTTAATACGAACGAACAAACGAATTGTGCTGCGAAGCAGTACTATGAGTATTTGATACGAACGAACGAATACTGCTGCCAAGCAGTGCTATGAGTATTTGATACGAACGAACGAACGAATACTGCTGCGAAGTAGTACTATGAGTATTTGAAGAACGAACGAATACTGCTGCGAAGCAGTACTATGAGTGTTTGACGAACAAACGAATACAGCTGCGAAGCAGTACTAGGAGTATTTGATACTCACGAACAAACGAGTGCTGCGAAGCAGTACTAGGAGTATTTGATACTCACGAACAAACGAGTGCTGCGAGGCAGTACTATGAGTATTTGATACTCACGAACAAACGAGTGCTGCGAAGCAGTACAATAAATATTTGGTACTCACGAACGAACGAGTGCTGCGAAGCAGAAGTATGAGTACTTGATACGAACGAACGAACGAACGAACGAGCGAACGAATAGTGCTGCGAAGCACTGCTATGAGTATTTGATACGAACGAACGAACGAATTGAGCTGCGAAGCAGTACGATTAATATTTGATACGAACGAACGAACGAGTGCTGCGAAGCAGGACTATGAGTGTTTGATACGAACAAACGAACGAATTATGCTGCGAAGCAGTACCATGAGGTTTTGATACGAACGAACGAATAGCGCTGCGAAGCAGTAGTATGAGTATTTGATACAAACGAACGAACGAATTGTGATGCGAAGCAGTACTATGAGTATTTGATACGAACGAACGAACAATGCTGCGAAGCAGTGATATGACTATTTGATACTCACGAACAAACGAATTATGCTGCGAAGCAGTACCATGAGTATTTAATACTCACGAACAAACGAATACTGCTGCGAAGCAGTACTATGATAATTTGACGAACGAACGAACAGTTCTGCGAAGCAATACTATGAGTATTTGATACGAACGAACGAACAAGTGCTGCGAAGCAGTACCATGAGTATTTGAAACTCACGAACGAACTAACAAATAGTGCTGCGAAGCAGTACTATGAGTATTTGATACGAACGAAGAAATAGTGCTGCGAAGCAGTACTATGAGTATTTGACGAACGAACGAACGAATTGTGCTGCGAAGTAGTACTATGAGTATTTGATACGAACGAACGAACGAATAGTGCTGCGAAGCAGAACTATGAGTACTTGATACGAACGAACGAGCGAACGAATATTGTTGCGAAGCAGAACTATGAGTACTTGATACTCGCAAACAAACGAACGAACGATGCGAGTAAGTGAGTAGCCAAAATGAATACACTCATTCCCGCACTCACGAACGAGCGAACGAATAGTGCTGCGAAGCAGTGCTATGAGTATTTGATACGAACGAACGAACGAATAGTGCTGCGAAGCAGTACTATGGGTATTTTATTTGATTCTCACAAACAAACGAATAGTGCTGCGAAGCAGTACTATGAGTATTTGATACGAACGAACGAACGAATAGTGCTGCGAAGCAGTACTTTCAGTATTTGATACTCACGAACAAACCAATAGTGCTGCGAAGCAATACTATGAATATTTGATACTCACTAACAAACGAATAGTGCTGCGAGCTCGTGAGTGCGTGAGTGAGGTCGTGAGTGAGTTCGTAAATGCGAGTTCGTTCGTGAGTGCAAGTTCGTTCGTGAGTGCAAGTTCGTTCGTTCGTGAGTTCGTTCGTTCGTGAGTGCGTGCGTGAGTGTGTGGATGTCCCCTCCCCAAACATACACCGCTTCTCCAACTATTGCAAAATCTAAAGGCAATTGTGAATGATTGTACAGTATGCCGCCAAACTGAACATTATGGCAAGCTTTCCGCTTGGAAAACCAGCAATGTCACAGCTTCTGTATCTTATACTCCAGGCACTGATGTACTTTGCATTTAAGGCAAAGATAAACAATCTGGGTGGCTCGAGTCAGACTAATTGTTGGCATTTAGATTGGATTTCTGCAGTAAACTATGCTGTTGGGTGTGTGGTGTCCGAATGTTTGGTGGTGAGCATTTGGTGGTGAGCATTTCATAAATCTGGTATACAGTTGATTTACGGTTGATTGTCTCTATTGAATATTGATTATTCAAATCACAGGATGTAGTCCAAACCTTCAAGCTATACCTGTATATTGTTTAAAATTTCACTTGTATTGTTAATCTTCCCCTATAGTGTGTTTATGGTTTCCAAAAGCATTTTTATTGTATGTATTGAAAGCACTTGAAGACAAAGATTAACCAACACTCTGTAGTAGTTGATGAGTTATTCTGAACGTCTCAAATAGTGGTTGCTTCGCAGCAGTTGATAAGTCATACTTGATGCTAGGTTTCGAAAAGTTAATAGTTGCTTCGCAGCACCTCATAAGTCATGTTAGATCAGTAATACTGAATAGTTGCTTTGCAGCAGTCATTTAAATGTTCCATAACACTGAATAGTCGCTTCGCTCCTCTCCAAGATGGTGAGCCATTGAACCAGAATATATAATAGAATAAGCTGGATATCAAGGAAATTGATATCTATACGTGTAGAAGAAAAACATCGATATACGCCGGATGGATTTTAAATATTATATTCAGCTTTACAAAGTAGCTAGACCTTGGAAGAGAAAATGCATCTAAAGGGGGGACCTTTGAAAATGCGAAAAAACGAGCGAGTGAGTGAGTGAGTGAGTGAGTGAGTGAGTGAGTGAGTGAGTGAGTGAGTGAGTGAGTGAGTGCGTGAGTGAGTGAGTGAGTGAGTGAGTGAGTGAGTAGCATTAAGTTCATGAGTGAGTAGCATTAAGTTCATGAGTGAGTAACATTAAGTTCATGAGTGAGTAGCATTAAGTTCGTGAGTGAGTAGCATTAAGTTCATGAGTGAGTAGCATTAAGTTCATTAGTGAGTAGCATTAAGTTCATGAGTGAGTGGCATTAAGTTCATGAGGGAGTACGAGCAAACAAGTAGATTCAAACAAACACATGTTAGGTTTACAACTTGGTTTTACAATACTAAAGAGGTTACAAATCTACATCTGGTGTCGTTTTTGTACTGATTCTCATATACAAACTAACTTTGCTCGTTTCTTAGGTATCTAACACAGCTAAACCAACCAAGCAAAAACGATCGAGTGAGGGCGAAATATAGAATTATCTTCATTAGTAATTTTTTTTGGAAGAAACGGGCACTAGGTAACACTTCGTAACTGTACAGTTCATTCAACTTCGGCGAATGAAAAATCTTTCACGCTTAACCATCGTGTATCATGTCTGATTGGTCCTTTGCTTTGATAAGACTTTAACACTGTAAAGAAGTTTCACTGAAACTGCACTTTATCTGCTACGTCTAGTAATGTTAAGCAATATGGACATGCTTATCTTACTCGAAAGGGTTAAATGAAAGCTATTTGGTGACTTTACCTACATTGAAGTTCTTATCAATGCTTCTCCTTTTGTTGAATTAGAGGGTAGTTGGAAATCCATCTAGTGAGTTTCTATTGGATATATCCTCCATATTAGTTGCCCAACCAGGTGATCTTTGCCCTTGGTGGGGGTGTCTTTTTTGTTGTCGGTGCGAGGATTATGTAATAGTACGAATAGTACAAATAGTGCTGCGAAGCAGTATTATGAGTACTTGATACGAACGAGCGAACGAATAGTGCTGCGAAGCAGTACTATGAGTATTTGATACGAACGAACAAACGAGTGCTGCGAAGCAGTATTGATACTCACGAACAAACGAACGAACGAAGCGAGTAAGTGAGTAGCCAAAATGAACGCACTCATTCCCGCACTCACTCACGAACTCAATCACTCGCACTCACGAACTCAAGCACTCACTGACAAACTCGCTTCGCTCGTTTGTTCGCTTCACTCGTTTGTTCGCTTCGCTCGTTTGTTCGCTTCGCTCGTTTGTTCGCTAGTTATCGTTATTCATTTATTCGAGTTTATCCAACCTAAAATATCACAGGCTTTTTACCCTCAGTGTACCATACCATCAAAACACCTTGGACAGTGTATGCACGACAAACCACTCAACCCACATACAAGTGCTTGATTTCAAAGATCATTCATACTTATAAAAAACTATTCTTTAATTAATTTACCAAATTATCAAAAAATATATCGTTAGTGCAATTGACATCCAATGAGTGTGTTTGGTTTGTGTGTGGTGTTTCTCTCATAAAGCTTTAAAGGTGATGTGAATACTCTGTGATACGCATCCATACTCAAGAACATCTAAAAACATCTGTAAATACACAACCAAAGTGTCCTTTACTTTACTTTGGGCAACTTTATCCGAGGCAGTATATCGAGCGAAGCAAGACATGGTTATTATCGCGCAAAGCAAGACATATATATCGCGCAAAGCAAGATGTATAGTTATTATCGCTGCAAAGCAAGACATATATATCGCGCAAGGCAAGACATATACTTATTATTTCTGCTGCTTTAAATATTGACAATTGACTGGGTATTTCACTTCCTTTAGAAGTTGTTGTTTTACAGCTAACCTCTAAACACCCGTACTCACGCATTCACGCATTCACTCACTCACAAACTCACTCACAAACTCACGAACTCGCTTCGCTCGTTCATGAGTTCGCTCGTTCGCTCGTTCGCTCGAAAAAAACTAAAAACCAATTACTAATGACACAACCAACCACCGACAAGCCAAAGCCCAAGCCCTGCTGTGTATGCTTGGATGAAAAGAAGCAAAGAGACGAGTGCTTATTGATGAATGGCCAAGAAAGTGGCAAGTGTGACAACATAATTCTGCAATACAAGGTTTGTATGAAAGGGTTTGGATTTTAGAGAATTAGATGTACTTGTATATATTAAAAAATGTTATAGTTTACAAGTGTAGGGACATACGATGTACATATTAGATAATGTTATAGTTTACAAGTGTAGGGACATACGATGTACATATTAGATAATGTTATAGTTTACAAGTGTAGGGACATATGAGATTTATTTCTTGTAAAATTAACGTCTTATAGCTATTGTGGAATTAGATGTTTATTGTATAAATGATACAGCTTATGTGTTTGGTATTTCTTGTAATTGGCGTATGTTGGTTCGTAATTATTTCTTGTAATTGATAACTTAGTGTATACTCTGCTTGACTTGTATTCTAAACAATTTACATCAATCAAAGGTTCCATAGCTTATAAGGGTATCATCACTTTGATTTTCGTGAGATTTTGGGCGTTCCAATGCATTGTGGGATGAGTTTGAGAAATCTTCAGGCATAACCAAAGTTGATGAATCCTGATTCATAATTAGTTGAGAAGATTTATAAACAGTGTCACCTTGTTCAATATCATCTGATTGTTGGCCATTTTGAACTTTCAAGTTGACACGCAGAAACATTTGATTTTGAATAAAACTATCAATCAAAATCAATTGTAAGCAGTTCATAACAACAGGAACCACAAACATAACGACGAAAATCTCCAATTCTTCGGGATATTCATCCAACCAGAGTAATAACACTTGACCTGTGAACCATAATAATTGTGTTTCGAATAATTCAACAAAGAAGAAGAGGACAAACTTTGTAATCATTAAAGATACAAAGTAAACAGCCAATTGCTTCAAAAATGCTTTGGTTGATGGCTTGTTCGGGTCGGGTCCATATTTGCCAGATTCAATTTGACTAATATGAAAGTATTTTTTACACACATAATTAACACCCCGGAATACAAGATATAAGACGTAAACTCCAATGGTACAATCAAAAACAATACTTAAAAAGTACCAATCGCAGGGATCATCATTGAATTCATCTTCTTCAAGTAAATGACTTACCAACTTGTTGCTTTTCCTTGTTTTTAATATGGAAAGCAATACATTGAATATATGTACTCCAAAAGCTCCGATTAATTGCTTCAGAACATCAAAAATCCATACGGGCCATGTTCTTCTTAATGGATATTCATAAAACCTTTTAAGGATTAATGACAGAAGACATAGAAGTCCTAGTATCCCTTGGGTCATCAATGAGAATGTCCCAACTAATTCACATTTACCATCATCAGATCCTCTCTTCCCGCTTTGTTGGACATTGAAACCACTCGGTACGAACATCGTTAGCACTATAAGCGGGATGCTGACTATCTGATTGAATGGTACATCCCGACAGCTTATCATGTTGGGTTCCTTTTTTGTTTGCTTACCCAAAAAACGTGCACTTGCTATATGCCATACAAATAATTTCAATATCTTGGACAAAGCAATGTGGTGGTGCAAAGTGCCAATACAATAGTTTTATTACGGAATGGGATTAGCGAAGTATGACTGCAGAATAGCCAGTGATTGTTGTGGTATGTGGTATGACTATTATGTAATGACTGGAAGTAGGTGACTAAAAGTATATGACTACGTAAATGACTATGTAAATGACTATGTAAATGATTGTAATGAGGAAAGTACAAGCTCGGTATCATCTTGGTGAATTTACAAACAACAGATGATTCACAAGTACAGATCTCACTCATTCCAATGATATCACCTCAAATTCACTTTAAATCACACATCCACAAGAAAACTTTATCCACAACAAAAATCACTCTAAACCATCATATACAAAAATCATATTCACATAATCACTATACTGGCAAATATCATATTCACATAATCACTATACTGGCATTACAAAAATATCATATTCACTATTCTTGTATTACAAAATTATCATATTCACATAAATTCACTATACTGGCATTACAAAAATCATATTCACATAAATTCAGCTTAAATACATCAATCTCACACAGCCACTAGTTATAAATTAACCAGCTAATTAACACAAAGACTGTTTACTCTTTATCTTCATCATTAGTATTCTTCCACCCTCCTAATAAACTATTTGCCAAGCCCCTGGCCTGGCCCACGAGATTACCCCTTGGAGCTGGACTATCTTGAGTTATGCCACTCTTGCCTGCAACGTGCGATAGAGATGCATAACTAGGTGTAAAATTGCCACTTGATGGACGCAGTGGAAGAACAAACAGATCTTCTCCATCTGAATCCGATTCGGAGTCAGAATTATCAAATTTAAATGCACTTTTGGAAGCTGATTTGTGCAATGGTATTTGTTCCGATGAAGGGAATGCGTTGGTTGAGGTGGTATGTGGAGGCAAAGCTGCAGACTTTGGTTGGGTATTTGATAAGGAACGTTGTGAAGCATTAACTATAGCTTCTGTTGGAGGTGATGGCTCGTTTGATTCTCCTCCTCCGAAAAACATATTAGACAATGATCCAGATGATGCCTTTTGCTTAGATAATGCACTCGCTCCAAGAAACAGTTTTGATAAGGCACTAGATGAAGACTTTTGTTTGCTTGAATTACCAAAGAACAGATCAGCTAAAGATCCTGAAGATTCTTTCAGTTTGGTAAGTCCAGTGTTTGGTCCACCAAAAAACAGTTCAGCTAAAGATCCAGAAGATTCTTTATGCTTAGTTAATCCATTCTTAGGGGGTGCGTTAAAAAACAGTTCAGCTAATGATCCTGAAGATTCTTTTTGTTTAGTTAAACCAGTTGGGGCACCACCAAAAAACAGTTGAGATAATGAGCCAGAAGAAGTGGATTGCTTGGTTAAGGAATTTGCACCAAGGAACAGTTGAGATAATGCACTGGATGATTGTTTCAGCTTTGTTAAAGCATGTTGACCACCTCCCATGAAGAAAGAGCTTGATAATGAATTCGATGACAATGGTTGCTTTGAAAGTGAAACTGAAGAGTGTCTTGGTACAATTTCACTGATTGGAGCGTCGATTGGTTGGAGAGGAGCGGTTGGATATTGATTATTGGTTAATCCAAACACCAGCTGAGCTAACGATTGGGAGGAGCTTCTTGTACCCATAGTCAAACCAGCATCATCATCATCCGATTCATCACCCAGGTCATCTGAGTCATTCAAAGTAACCATAGAAGGTTTTCCTATTTCAATTTCCTGATGTGAAGGTCCCGAAAGCTTTTGATTAAAAATAATTGGCATGTTTTCCATATCTGTAGACTCCAGAATTACATCATAAGGAATGTTAGATCCAACGCTAATGTTTTCTGGAACATCACATACATCAGGGGTAACTTTCTTGTTACCATAAATAGCATGGTTTGGGTCCACGGTATACACACTATTGTAATCGTAGTAATAGTCATAACCTCTTGTTGATTTCCCACGACCATGAGATTCTGAAGAAGTGTAAGGATTTTCGTCATCACTTGATTCATCTGAAGAGCCATAGTTGATTTGAGTTGAAGGTAACAACTCAATGGTACGATATACCTTTGAATTATTAGTTGATATGGATTCTGTATCTTCAGTATTATCTTGTTCACGAGCACCTGTTGATGAATTGATCAATTTGGAAGCGCCTGAAAGTAAAGGAGGAACATTTGCATTCAAGGGAGTTCCGAGGGATTTAACATTGAGGAAAAACCCACCTTCATCGTCTTCTTCATCATCATCAAACTCGTCTTCATGTACATTTTCATAGTTGGTGTCGACATATAAGGAGTTTTTTAAGGTGTTGTTTGTAAAATCGTTAACATTATCATAATCGTTATAGTAATCGTCGTCGCTAAAGTCCTCATCTGATGATGTTGGATCAACGGCCATACATTGTTTCACCACATCGTTAAAGTGGATATGTCTTTTTTTGACTGATCGAGTTTCGTACAGATTTGGTGATAATAAGATGTCATTTGGTGGACTTGCAACTGGTGTTTGAGTTGTTGTGGTGGTGTTGGTGGTGGTGTTGTATTTTTCATTTGTCGGTATTGTGAATACACTTTCCAAAGCCAGGTCCCTTTGATGTTGATGCTGTTGATGTTGAACTTGATGCTGCTGCTGTTGAGACTCATCATCTTCATCTATACTAAATGCTGCCGGTTTCTTATCAATCAGTCTTGACAAATTACTATTGGAGTTCTTTTTAATCAAATTTTGCAAGTTAACCAAAGAGTTTGATTGCAGAGACAGTTCAGAAGGAGTGTTCATATTTTTATATTGTTTGTTCAATTTAGCCGAGATTGCATCATAGTCAAAGAATTCCGGATGATTATCCGCTTCTTCTAATTCCTTTTGTTCTTGCTTTTGTTTAGCTAAAGCTTCTTCACGATGTTGTTGATGGATTTTATTGGTTGCCAACTCCAATTTAAGTAAATTCGAGTGAGATATAATCAGAGCTTCAACTGTTCTTCTTTTTAGGATTGGTTTTGGATGTGACAGATTTTTATTTTTAGAGTTGATTGAGATATCACCAGCTACTGCTGAAGTTGCCACTCTTGGAGCTTCAACCAGGATATCTTCTGGGTCTCTTTCACTTGCATCTTTAAGAATTGGTCCATAAAGCCAGGTTACGTCTGTTTCTTTGGACCAATTCAAAACTTCAGGATTAATAGTTTTAAGGTTACCCCTTCTTTGTGCCCATGTTCTCCAGGATGCATTCTCTAATCTGGCTGCATTAGCCACATCTTTACGTTTACTGATGATATACCTCCATGATTTGGATATGTCACTGACATCCCATTGATGTGATAGATAATCAACATGGATTTTGGGTTCCGCCATAAGGTTTGTATCATCATGAGGAAGAATTTCGGAATCTTTGGTATGAACTGAACCTAATGCATCTTCTTCTTCAACTTCGTCGTTCCCCTCAAAGTGCTTTTCCTCTTGTGCGAAATGTGGTACATCAACAATTTCCAACGCTGGTTTCGATGGATCATGACTGAATAAGTTGTCCAGATGTGAACATGCAGATGTACTGGAAGATGTACCAGCAGATGTACTAGCAGATGTACTGGAAGATGTACTGGACATATCCACAGGTGTTTTGTCCACAGGTGTTTTGTCCACATGTGTTCTGTCCACAGGTGTTTTGTCCGCTCTGCCCCCTCCCTCCCCTTGGTCTTGATAACTAATCATTTCTGATTTCCCCACCGAAAACACATTTTCCAAACTTGGCTTCTGTTGTTCATCAGTCCCCAGTGACGACAGAGCCTGTTGGTGACTCTGCAGTGACGACAGAGCCTGTTGGTTAGATTGACTCTCCTCCTTTGTTTCCAAAGGCGTAATAAACTCATCCAAGAGACCTAATGACCTTGTTCTTTTCAATTTGAACGTTGTGTTCTCAAAATGGTTGTCATCCTCAGCCTCAACGTGCTGTGATGTCGTGGCTCCTCCCGTGAAAACCTCTCCGTTCATGATAAACTGCTCTGTCTTGTGTGCTAACTGATGAATATATGGGGTGTGTGTGTGTGTATGTGTGTATGTGTGTGTGTGTGTGCCTTTGTCTACAAAAAGCAAATGAATGGAAGCTGTGTTTTAAATTTTATTTACACCGCAAACAATTCTATGTTTTTTTGGGGCTTTCTCATATACAATATAAATCTCACCGTGCAGGAGCCCACCGTGCAGGATAGCTCCGTGCAGGAGCTGATTACTTTCTTTTTTTTTTGGTAGAGTGTTGGCTTCTTCCTTTTTTTCGTTTGGTATGGGGCCTTTGTTCCATTTCCTTCCGAGTTTTACCTTCCTGCGTTTGTTTTGTACTCAAAAATATGCGTGCGCAAAAACATAAAAAAAACCTACAAGGGCAAACCAAATGGTTACTTTACTAGCGATTCTTCCGAGAATTTTTAGTTTTTATTTTTTTTTTTCTTTATTACTCCACAAATCGCTTGTGCATATATGTGTAATATTTTAAAAGTGCTGGTGAATGACTCTGAATGACTCTGGAAAATAATAAAGGCGGACACGTATCTAAAAATGGGACAAAAGTGCTTGCGAGTAAAGCGATGATAAGGAAGGTGTAGATGGGCACTGTTGGAATGAGGTGTTTACAGAGGTCTGGTTGTTGTAATGGATGTTCGAATATTGTTGTAATGGATGTTGAAATGGATGTTGTAATGGATGTTGTAATGGTTGTTGAATTGTTTCGAATGCATCTTGAATGCTTTGTTCAATTGTTTCAATAATCTTGCAACATCTGGTTATTAGTGAGCCACGTGATTATATGATAAGGGAGGATTTTGTGGGGATATATGATGATAATGTATCAGCACTGATGATGTATCAAGACTGATGATGTATCAGCACTGATGATGTATCAGCACTGATAATGTATCAACACTGTGTATAATAATTGTATATGATGATGTATATGGTCATGTATATGGTCATGTATATGATCATGTATGATCTTGTATATGATCATGTATGATCTTGTATATGATCATGGGTATCAGGTATGGTTACCCATTGAGCATGGAACGTTGGATGAAACATATTGAGATGGTGATGGTGATTATATAAAGATGACACTGTTCGATACATGAAACACAATACACTTTTGCAGGTGATCGCTTGGTGGTTCCTTTTGGGTGTCGCTAAATATACCCAATACTGTACTATGAATAGTGCTGCGAAGCAGTACTATGAATAGTTGAGATTTGTTAAATGGTTTTCAGATAATCGTCATGTACATATACATTATTCATCAATCGTATGGATATAACCAATCAAATATGCACACTAGACATTCATCAATAGTATGGATATAATCAAATATGCACACCAGTTATTCATCAATCGTATGGATATAATCAAATATGCACACCAGTTATTCATCAATCGTATGGATATAATCAAATACATGCACACTATACATTCATCAATCGTATGGATATAATCAAATACATAAACTATACCAATCATATACACCACCAATATACACCACCAATCATATACACAACCAATATACACCACCAATATACACAACCAATCATATACACAACCAATCATATACACCACCAGTCGTATACACCTCCAATCATATACACAACCAATCATATACACAACCAATCATATACACAACCAATCATATACACAACCAATCATATACACCTCCAATCATATACACAACCAATCATATCCAATACTTACACACCAGTAACCATCCATGCTGGCCACCAATTTACCCTCATGCCCCTTCATGCCTCATGCACAATTACGGAATTCGGCTCTTCTCGGACCAATGCAATGGTATGATTCCCATTGGTTCATACTAATTATACAACCACTTCTGAACAAATTACTTACATACAACTACATTCGTAAAACTATTCGTTATCATTACTCAGTTTTGTGGCATGTCCTAGTCGACATATTGATTGCGTGATTTCACAACATTTAGATTAGGGGGACCAATCAAATGATATTCAGGTTAGTTGTGTTGAGCAGTCTATACGAAACATCAAGTTGATTAGACACCAAACATAGTCGCTTCACTCCTATGTTTCGCTCCTATGTTTCGCTCCTATGTTTCGCTCCTATGTTTCGTGGCAGCAAAACATCAAGTCGCTTCGCTCCTTGATGTTTGTCCGCATGTGATTTTCCAACCCAACGGTTTTTTTCGTACCCATTCAGATAAAACCAGACAAATATCCAAACCATTCAGATCCAAGATGGCTGAAGAAAAGTTCTATGCCGAAAAGCTCAGCGTTATTGGAGACACTGCCCTGTCTTCTGATCATTCCAACCACCCAACAACTTTGAAAAGAACATTCTCAACATACTCTCTCATCTCCATAGGCTTTAGCTTAACCAATTCATGGTATGGTATCTCCGCTAGTTTAATAACGGGTATTCAATCTGGTGGACCCTTATTGATTGTTTATGGGATTTTGATTGTTGTATTCTTCTCAATCTGTGTTGCTGTTACTCTTTCAGAAATGTCTTCAGCTATTCCTTCAGCTGGTGGTCAATATGTTTGGTCTCGTGTTCTTGCCCCTAGAAAACATTCCTCTTTTTTAGCCTACTTATGTGGATCCTTTTGTTGGGGTAGTGCTATTTTTACATGCTCATCAATGGCTGTTGCTCTTGCAAACTCTTTGATGGGTCTTTGGCAATTATCTCATCCTGATCATGTTATTAAAAAATGGGAACTCTTTATCATTTATCAAGTTGTTAATGTTGGTGTTGGACTTTTTAATACTTATGGTAAATGGTTACCTCATATTGGTAATATCTCTTTATATGTATCAATTTTTTCATATTTTGCAATCACAATTACAGTCTTAATAGTTTCTCGTGGAAAATATAGAGATGCATCATTTGTATTTAAAGATTTTGAAAATGGTACTGGTTGGAATTCAAGTGGTATTGCTTTTGTTGTTGGTTTAATTAATCCAGCTTGGGCTTTTTCATGTTTAGATTCAGCTTGTCATCTTGCAGAAGAAACTTTAAAACCAAGAACTGATATACCAAAAGCTTTATTTTTTACTGTTGCAATGGGTTTTACAACGGCTTTTACTTATGCAATTGCAATGTTTTTTTGTATTCAAGATTTTGATGCTATTGTAAATGGTTCAACTGGATTCCCAATTTATGATATTTATTTACAAGCTCTTCAAAATCGTGCTGGTACAATTTGTTTAGGTACTCTTTTATTATTCACTGCAATTGGTTGTACAATTGGTGCTCATACTTGGCAAACAAGATTATGTTGGTCTTTTGCAAGAGATGAAGGATTACCATTTTCAAAATATTTATCAGTTGTTGATCCAAGATTAGGTGTTCCATTAAATGCTCATATTTTTTCAACTTTTTGGGTTGCACTTCTTGGTATTTTATTCTTATTCTCGGATGCTGGTTTTAATTCAATGGTTATTGGTGGTATCACTTTCTTATCTCTTTCTTATTTGGTTCCAACTATTTCTCTTCTTTATAGAGGAAGAGATAATATCAAACATGGTCCAGTATGGTTTGGTAAAGTTGGTTTGATTTGTAATTATTTAACAATTGCTTGGGGTTTATTTGAATTGGTGTTTTTTTCACTTCCTCCAACTATGCCGGTAACTGCAAAATCAATGAATTATGTTAGTGTGGTAATGGCTTTATATTTCATTTGGACAATTCTTTATTGGTATTTACCAAAGTATGGTTGCAGAACTAAATTTGCTGGAGGCTTGGGAAACAGCACTGAAACAGAATTTCCTGAAGTCTGTTTAACGGACTTGTAGCATTTATATATACATTATTAAAATAAACGATAGACTTACTTGATACACTAAACCTTGATCTTCGTAAAAGCATTCCTATTTAGGAAGGACCATACGCATGGATGTGCTATACAATATGTTGATTCGTATTGCAAAGTGTTTATTCGGATGAAAACTGAGTTTTAGTTTTAAAGTGTAGTCAATATTATGTAGTTTATGAAATTTCATGTAGAACTATTACTCAATGACTTAAACTGTTGATAACTTTATGAACTTTAACTCTTAATGAATCTGCAAGGTTTTCGTCACTGTCGATCATCTATACAACTATTGTGTAGAAGCGTTTTGTGATCAGCGAAGGCGTGTGTCGGCTTGTAATAAGCACTGTTGAATGTATTAGTGCGTGTTTGATGCACCGTAGCATGCATTGTACCGGGTTTAGTTGTAAAGACGATGATGAGCGAACGAACGAGCGAACGAACGAGCAAACGAACGAGCGAAGCGAGTGAGTGAGTTCGTGAGTGAGTGAGTGAGTTCGTGAGTGAGTGAGTAACGAATTCTTTAAATAAGAACCTGGAGTGAGTTCGTTAGTACGAATTCTTTAAATAAGAACCGGGAGTGAGTTCTTGAGTTCGTGAGTAGCGAATTCTTTAAATAAGAACCAGGAGTTCGTTCGTGAGTAGCGAATTCTTTAAATATGAACCTGGAGTTCGTTCGTTCGTTCGTTCGTTCGTTCGTGAGTAACGAATTCTTCAAATAAGAACCTGGAGTGAGTTCGCTCGTTCGCTCGTTCGCTCGTTCGCTCGTTCGCTCGTTCGCTCGTTCGCTCGTTCGCTCGTTCGTTCGTGAGTAGCGAATTCTTTAAATAAGAACCTGGAGTGAGATAGTGAGTAACGAATTCTTCAAATAAGAACCTGGAGTGAGTTCGCTCGTTCGCTCGTTCGCTCGTTCGCTCGTTCGTTCGTGAGTAGCGAATTCTTTAAATATGAACCTGGAGTTCGTGAGTTCGTGAGTAGCGAATTCTTTAAATAAGAACCTGGAGTGAGTTCGTTAGTACGAATTCTTTAAATAAGAACCTGAAGTGAGTGAGTGAGTGAGTAGCGAATTCTTTAAATAATAACCTGAAGATAGTTCGTGAGTTGTTCGTTCGTGAGTCGTTCGTTCGTGAGTTCGTTCGTGAGTAGCAACTTCTTTGAATAAGAACCTGGAGTGAGTTCGTTCGTGAGTTCTTGAGTTGGTGAGTAGCGAATTCTTTAAATAATAACCTGGAGATAGTTCGTGAGTCGTTCGTTCGTTCGTGAGTAGCGAATTCTTTAAATAATAACCTGGAGATAGTTCGTGAGTCGTTCGTTCGTGAGTTTGTTCGTCCTGAGTTCGTTCGTGAGTAGCGAATTCTTTGAATAAGAACCTGGAGTTCGTTCGTTCGTTCGTTCGTTCGTTCGTGAGTACGTGAGTACGTGAGTTCGTTCGTTCGTGAGTTTGTGAGTAACGAATTCTTTAAATATGAACCTGGAGTGAGTTCTTGAGTTCGTGAGTAGCGAATTCTTTAAATAAGAACCTGGAGTGAGTTCGTGAGTGAGTAAGTAGCGAATTCTTTAAATATGAACCGGGAGTGAGTTCGCTCGTTCGTGAGTGATTAGCGAATTCTTTAAATAATAACCTGGAGATAGTTCGTGAGTCGTTCGTTCGTGAGTTTGTTCGTCCTGAGTTCGTTCGTGAGTAGCGAATTCTTTGAATAAGAACCTGGAGTGAGTTCGTTCGGGAGTTCGTGAGTTCGTGAGTTCGTGAGTTCGTGAGTTCGTTCGTGAGTAGCGAATTCTTTGAATAAGAACCTGGAGTGAGTTCGCTCGTTCGTGAGTTCGCTCGTTCGTGAGTTCGCTCGTTCGTGAGTTCGTTCGTGAGTTCTCTAAATAAGAACCGGGAGTGAGTTCTTGAGTTGGTGAGTAGCGAATTCTTTAAATAAGAACCTGGAGTGAGGTCGTGAGTTCGTGAGTTCGTGAGTGAGTAACGAATTCTTTAAATATGAACCTGGAGTTCGTGAGTTCGTGAGTAGCGAATTCTTTAAATATGAACCTGGAGTTCGTTCGTTCGTTCGTTCGTGAGTAGCGAATTCTTTAAATAAGAGCCTGGAGTGAGTTCGTGAGTGAGTTCGTGAGTTCGTGAGTAGCGAATTCTTCGAATAAGAACCGGGAGTTTGTTCGTTCGTTTGTTCTTGAGTTCGTGAGTAGCGAATTCTTTAAATAAGAACCTGGAGTTCGTGAGTTCGTGAGTTGCGAATTCTTTAAATAAGAACCTGAAGTGAGTGAGTGAGTGAGTGAGTAGCGAATTCTTTAAATATGAACCGGGAGTGAGTTCGTGTGTCGTTCGTTCGTGAGTTTGTTCGTCCTGAGTTCGTGAAGTGAGTAGCGAATTCTTTAAATAAGAACCTGGAGTGAGCGAGTGAGTACGAATTCTTCAAATAAGAACCTGGAGTGAGTTCGTGAGTGAGTAGCGAATTCTTTAAATAAGAACCTGAAGTGAGTGAGTAGGTAGCGAATTCTTCAAATATGAACCTGAAGTGAGCGAGTTGTGAGTAGCGAATTCTTTTAATAATAACCTGGAGATAGTTCGTGAGTCGTTCGTTCGTTCGTTCGTTCGTTCGTGAGTAGCGAATTCTTTAAATAAGAACTGAGAGTGAGTTCGCTCGTTCGTTCGTGAGTTCGTGAGTTCTTTAAATAAGAACCTGGAGTTTGTTCGTGAGTGAGTAAGTAGCGAATTCTTTAAATATGAACTGGGAGTGAGTTCGTGAGTGAGTAAGTAACGAATTCTTTAAATATGAACCGGGAGTGAGCTCGTGAGCTCGTGAGTTCGTGAGTGAGTAACGAATTCTTTAAATATGAACCTGGAGTGAGTTCGCTCGTTCGCTCGTTCGCTCGTTCGCTCGTTCGCTCGTTCGCTCGTTCGCTCGTTCGCTCGTTCGCTCGTTCGCTCGTTCGCTCGTTCGCTCGTTCGCTCGTTCGCTCGTTCGTGAGTGAGTAGCGACTTCTTTGAATAAGAACCGGGAGTTCCCTCCTTCGCTCGTTCGTGAGTGAATAGCGAATTATACAATACGAACAGAACAAGTAGAGAATTATACAAACAGAACAACTAGAGAATAATACAAACAAAATGAGTGGACAATTATACAAACAAAATGAGTAGAGAATTATACAATCAGATTGAGTAGTGGACTCTTTTGCAGCCAATACCTTTCAGCAAAAAACATCTTCAAAATGTTACGTATACTGTAAAACAATCACGTATCGTATACTCGATGAATTCTCAAAATCATTTCTAAAACTGTAGCTTAGGGTAGAGGTTTAGGATGAATCGCTTATTTCGGTAGGGTAGCCAATTCGTTAGATTTGAGCTTCAGTGATTCACTCATACACTCACAGTACTGTTTCACAGTAATGTTTCCCAGCACTTCTTCAATGATTCACTAATAGTACTGCTTCACTCATAGTACTGCTTCAGTGACTTACTCATAGTACTGCTTCGCAGCACTATTCGTTAATAACAACTGCTTCTTAGCACTATTCGTCGCTACAAATGTCCGGGTCTTCTGACACCTCCTTTTCATGAAAAATCCAAGCAAGCTCTAATACACCCAGGTTACTCTCTCCATCGACATATCACGAATCTAAATGATTGAATTGATCAAGATCAAAGAAAAAAATGCCGATCAATAGCCCGTGAATACCAAGAACTGATACCCAATAATGGACACACAACAAATCCCTCGTTCCCAAGACCCACTTGTTCGTACTGTCTGTGTGATGGTTTAACTTTTGGACAAAGTTATAGAACTAAAAACCTGGGCCTTTGATCGTATTTATAGTCAAATGGGACGGGAAAAAAAATGATGAGAATCGTGTCCGGGTAACGCCATTCTTCAGGTGCCCTATTGAGCTTGTTTTTTTTTTCTAAGATATCATCATATGTTTGGCCAATCTGCAAACAACCTGACGGGAGGTGGTACCACCGGTGGCCTATTCGGAGGCAATTCCGGAACATCCAATGCCTTTGGAAGTAACAACAATGCAGGCTCAGGTGGACTCTTTGGCTCAAACGCGTCAAATACAGCCAACAAACCAAGCGGGCTCTTTGGTGGAAATTCAAATCCTTCCCAATCAACAGGGTTATTTGGTGCTGCTCAGAACAACAACCAACCTGCCGGATCTGGCTTATTTGGTGCTGCTCAGAACAACAACCAACCTGCCGGATCTGGCTTATTTGGTGCTGCTCAGAACAACAACCAACCTGCCGGATCTGGCTTATTTGGAGGTGCTGCTCAAAACAATCAAACCGGACTCTTTGGTCAAAAACCACCAGCATCAGGAGGCCTTTTTGGAAGTGCTCAAAACAACGCATCAACCTCAAATACAGATTCAGGATTGTTTTCATCAAACAAAAGACCCTCTACTTCAGCTGGCTCGTTGTTTGGCGGAAACTCAACAGCACCCGCTTTTGGCTCCAATAATACCGGAACAACAGGTGGACTCCTTGGGGCAAACACCGGTACTACCGGAGGTCTTTTCGGTGCCAACAAACCTGCAGGATCAACTACAGGTGGTCTTTTTGGAGCACAACCAACCAATAGCAACACATCAACTACAGGTGGGCTATTCGGAGGTCAAGCCAATCAATCAGGTGGACTCTTTGGTTCACAAACTAATAATACACAATCAGGAGGTCTCTTTGGTCAATCAAATAGTGCAAACTCAACCCTTGGCTCTCAACAACAAAACAATACAGGTGGTCTCTTTGGTGCCAATAAAACTGCCACAACAGGTGGACTTTTTAGTAATACTGCATCAGCACCTCAAAATGCAAACGCACAGGGAGGACTCTTTGGAAGTAATACATCAGGTGCAAGCGTCCCAGCAGCACAAATGGCAACAACGGTCACCTCCAAGAGTTTATCAGGCTCCAAAGACTTGTTGAAAGACTTGTTGGAATCCGCTCATAATTTACCAAAATCAGATAACCTTCAATTGGGATCGATTCATTTGACTTTACATGAATTGCAAAGAAAATCACAACCAAGTAAAGTCAAAGAAAATGATAAAGAAAAAAACTTTACCAAAGCTCATTATTTATTGGCAGGTAGTGGGATTAGTGCCGAAGATATAGAAAATGAATTAAATGCAATCAACTTACCTTCAACAACTATTTCCAAAAGGCACAAAACTCAAGCTTCAGACAACTACATTGATAAATCACTGTATAGTAACCTTGAAAGTTATTTGAGCTCCAAGAAAAATGAAAACATTTTAAATACAATCGAGCAATCATTATCATTGGTTTCATCTGATTTCGACAAATTTATTAGTGCAAACATCTCAATTGATTGGAAGGTTAGATCTGATGAATTAAGAAAATCCATTGGTTTAACCCCTAAAAAGGAAGTTTCGTCTCAAGATTTACAAAAATCCATAACATGGAATCAATCAACTAGAGGCAACTACAATATGTTGGCACCTTTGAATGCACGGACCTCCAACTCGTCTTCAAATGGTCATAATGTATCATCCTTGAAACATTTATCAAGAGAAAAGTTTGAAAGTCATGCCAAAGTCATTTACCAATTGAATGAAGCAAGGTTAGAAAATCAGAATTTCCCATTGGGTCTCAATTTTTTCGAATTGAGTAAGAGCCAAAGTGGATTGAAATCTAAACAAGTTGCGGAAACTTGGAAAGTATTGATTGATTTAACCAATGAAAAATTCACCAAACTTAATCAAGAACAAAAATTTTATGATGAATATCAAAAATCAGGTGTTCAATTCTCAAAAAAAATTATCGATAATAGCAAAAAGTTCTTGGAAAAGGAATTTTTCAACTATATTGAAGAAATCTATTTGAAAGATAATAACGTTTCATCGGAATTCTCACCTCCAACAAACATCAACAAAGTGTCATACTTTATTAATAAGATTATTTTGAAGAATGATGCTGATTTTATGAGCAAAACTCTTTGTGTTAATGGGACACCTGTTTGGGCACTAGTGTTTTATTTGATTAGAGCCGGGCTTTATAAAGATGTATTGGAATTAACAATTAGAAATGGAGATTTATTCAATAAATTCGACTCCAACTTCCCTGTTTATCTTAGAAAGTTTGTTGAGAGTGAAAATAGAAACTTACCCACGGAATTGAATGAAAGACTTCATAATGAATTTAACCAACAATTCCAATTTGTTCTTAATGATATCAACAGTGCAAACAATATCAACTTTGACCCATTCAAATATTCTGTTTATAAAATCATTGGTAAATGTGATTTGAGTAAAAAAGTGTTACCACATGCCATTAATTTAAGTATTGAAGATTGGGTTTGGTTTCATTTATCAATCATCAACGAATTCAACAACAATGAATCGGCTTTAATTTTTGAAAACTATAGTTTATTAAATTTACAAAAGAAGGTGATATCATTAGGTCCTAAACATTTTAACACATCATCTAATAACCCATTATACCTTAAAACCTTGGTTTTACTTGGATTATACGAATTAGCTGTTCAATATGCTTATGATCATATTAATGAATGTGATGCTGTACATATGGCTATTGGTTTCAACTTTTATGGATTATTAAATGTGACTAGTTTTGGTAATGATGATTTACTTGTTGTTAAAGATAATTCATATCAAATCAACTTTAGTCGTTTATTAGGTTCATACACAAGAACTTTCAAAATTAGTGATCCAAGAGTGGCATGTCAATATATTATTTTAATTGCTTTAAGCAGAGGAGGTGAATCTAAAGAAGAAATTTCTAAATGTCATGAAGCTTTAAGAGAATTAATTTTAATATCAAGAGAATTTGCAATATTATTAGGAGAATTAGATCAAGTTAATGGATCTAAAATTCCAGGAATAATTGAAAGACAAAGACTGTTGATTAAATTAGATGACCTTAATCAATATCATCATCAAATTATCGGAATAAGTGCAAAGAAATGTGAAGAAGAAGGTAGAATATTTGATGCTATTTTATTATATCAATTAAGTCAAGAATTTAATACGGTGGTATCATTAGTTAATAAATTATTAGCTGAAATTTTATCACTGACAGATTTAGATAAGCCAATTCTTAAATATGGAAATTATGAATTATTATCAATGGGATATTCAGAATCAAAAGAAACAGCAGATACAATTGATAATAATATAATTTTATTGGGTAAACATTTAATGAAAATCTTTAAGAATAATAGCTTTATTTTATCTAAAATTACTCAACTGAAGAAAACTGCTTGTGACTTGTTGTTACCAATTGTGGACATAAGGGAAAGTTTCTTGAATAAAGATTGGCAAAAAGTGATTGATCAAATAGGTCAATTGGAATTGATACCAGTAAGACCTAATGATGACTTGATTACAGTAAGAAGATTAAGTGAATTGATTCAAAGTAGCAACTTGGATGATTGTTTGATTAAGGTTATTCCTTCACTTTTGGTTATGGTCATGACCTCAGTTTCACAATTAAATTACGCCATCTTAACTAGAAGATATAAATTTTCAGGTTCTGAGAGAGAGGAGTTGGAGAGTTTAAAGAAAATTTCAAAAAACTGCATGATTTACGCTGGTATGGTTCAATATAGAATGCCAAGAGAAACATATAGTTTATTAATTAGTTTAGAATCTCTGTTATAAGATGTGAGGTATGAAGAATTTTTGTATGACAATAAATCTGGGTTAAACACATCGAACGAGCGAACGAGCGAACGAACGCACGAACGAACGAACGAGCGAAGCGAGTGAGTGAGTGAGTGAGTGAGTGAGTGAGTGAGTGAGTGAGTGAGTCCGTGAGTTCGTGAGTTCGTGAGTTCGTGAGTGAGTCCGTGAGTTCGTTCGTTCGTTCGTTCGTTCGTCCGTTCGTTCGTTCGTGAGTTCGTTCGTTCGTGAGTTCGTTCGTTCGTTCGTGAGTTCGTTCGTTCGTTCGTGAGTTCGTTCGTTCGTGAGTTCGTGAGTTCGTTCGTTCGTTCGTTCGTTCGTTCGTTCGTTCGTTCGTTCGTGATTTCGTTCGTTCATATCATCTCACACGATATCCTCTCATACAACTTCTTCACATGATCCCGAACGTACTTTCGCACTCAAGATTCTATTGTTCAAAGAATTTGCAGCCAGGTCTGCAATGGACCTATGCACCGAGTGAACTCACGAACTCGCTTCGCTCGTTCGTTCCTGAGCAGTAAGAGTCTTTGCTCGTTGTTTGAGTGGCAAGAGCTCGTAAGATATTGAGATGTTGAGATAGTAAAATAGTGAGATAAGAGAATTTTTTGTACACTTATGCCGTAAATAGTGCTACAATTCTGTCATTGTTGTTTTCGACACACGAGCAAACGAATAGTACTGCTTCGCAGTACTATGAGTGCATGTGTAGTATTCAAACACCAACAAATATCATTGTGGTACGGGTCTGTAGAGGTTAGTTTCATGTAGTTACTCATGAACGAACTCACTTTCTTCGTTTGTTCTCATAAGCTCACAGAATACGTTTGGGCTAACTCACGAACTCACAGAAATCTCACTCGTTTGAGCTAACTCACGCACTGATGAACGTACAAACTCGCTTCGCTCGTTTGTTCTTTCACGTAATTCTATGGACGATAAGTTCGAATATGTGATTGCATAAATCAAACCACGTACTTTAACAATAAACATCGCAGTGTAATAAAAGTGTGTGTTATCACAATTATTGTATTTATGTACATTTCACATCAAAAATCAAATGTCAGCCTACCCAGGCTAATAGACTAGAATCTTATGGGGATTCTTAGGCCATTAGCTGCGGGCTATATATTCGGTACGGACCACGAACGAGCGAAGCGAGTGAGTGAGTGCGAGAGTAGTGAGTGCGAGAGTAGTGAGTGCGAGAGTAGTGAGTAGCGAATTTTGACTGAGTGACAAAGTGCGGTATGACAAGTGCAACTCAATATGTGTGAGTTGTTTCGGAGTGCACCAATCAATGATTGGTTTGTTTTGGTGTAGTGTCTTCTTAATTGGAGTATGACAGTGGTGGTTGGTAAGAACAAACGAACGAACGAGCGAAGCGAGTTTGCTCACTCACTCACTTAGACTATCGCACTCACTCAGACTCTCGCACTCACTCAGACTATCGCAGAGTCATATTTTGCAACATATAAAATGGATATATGTTTTTAAGACGTCCACTCGTTCGCTCGTTCGTTCGTGAGTTCGTGAGAATAGACAAGGACAGTGATTGAGTAAGTGCGAGTTTTTTGATACAAACCAGCAAAGCGAGTGAGTGAGAGTTTGTTTGAGACTATATATTTGGTGATTGGTTCGTATCAACAGTTTTGCACAGAACTACAATACATTTGGTGGTTGGTTCGAATCAACAGCTTTGCACAGATCTATAGAAATTGAACTAGATCCAGCAACTCATTGGATGACACGTAGCTACTTGGATATCACGTATACTTTGATAAGATGTAAAGAACACAGAACACCCTTTTCGCAAAGTTTTCTTGTTCACTTTTTGCGAGATATTCGTATTAAAAATCTAACCAATAGCTATCACACTTGCTCACCAGAAAATATAACTCTTCATGCCTTTGAAACCAATTTTGTTAGGAAAAACTCTTCAGTCTCACTTAGAACTTCATGTGTAGTTAATCCACCAAAAATTCTCTTTCGAACCCAAGAACTCAATTTCTTTTGAATTCTGGGTTGCTCGTAACGATAATCAACCAAGTAGATTAGCGAGTAATCCTTGATATGTCTTATACTTCTGCCAACACTTTGGTTGACAGATTTCATACATATATTTTCATAAAAGTCTCTTGATTTAGAGACAGCTTCTTCTTTTGTGCCACCCTTGGATAAGGTTGAATCCTCTATAAACTTTCTTTTGGCCACGATTTCTCCGGAAAATGCATTTGGAAATGGAAGTCCAATCATAACAACGGCCCTTGCAAGAGAATCGGAAAAATTGATTCCCTCTGATAACTTTCCTCCAACCACACAAAACAAAACCCCACCTTGATTTTGAACGTTTACATGGTCTGTGTACTCGCTCAACAAGGTCTCCACATGAGCGGAGTCTGAAGGTTCTTGGAAGATTTTCTTTGAGTTTTCAAGAGTTGAATATATGTTTGAAGACTTCCATGACTCAAGCACTTTTTCAAGATACTTATAACTTGGGAAGAAAACAACCATTCCATTTGGAACTTTCTTACTAACATCAATCAAGAAACTTCCTAAATTAGTGATCAAGGCATTGTTGTCACGCGAACCAAACAGGAAATCAAATTGAAGGTTTTTATAATTTGGGATTGTGAACACCTTCAAGTTGTCATCCGGGATAATGTGATCACAGGAAAATGAGCTTATTTTGTCTTGAGGGACGAAGGGGAATAGATAGTTGGTAAAATCTGATATTGGCTCCATGGTACCACCAAAGAGTAGAACACATCGAGCTTGATCGACAATTTCTTTAAAAATAGCACTGGGGTCCAAAAGCATATAATTCATCGAGATGACACCGGTTAATGACTTATCCCAAAAAAATTTGCCTTCATGAGAAGGGTTATTCAATGACTTTAAGAACTGGACAATTTTGAAAAGAAGCGGATTGGAAGATTTGGCTTCATCCAAGTACGACTCGATTTTGTATGCAATTTTTGTAGTTGACAAGAAGGATTCCAACTTGTGGATGTTGAATACATCACCATTGGAAGAATTCAAAAAGTGATCTATATCTATTTCATCACCAGCTTTAATATTACTTTGAGAATGAATAAATTTGATGAGAATCTGACATAGTTTAATCAACTTCATTAAATTTATACGGTTCCCACTATTCAATCTCTTTAAAAACTTACTGAGGTAGGTTTTTAGCAGCTTTATAATCAACTCGAGCTCTGTTAATGAGATTGAGACTGAATAAAGTGATGAAATGGTATCCATCAAATTATGAGCTTCATCGATAATCACTATGCAGTCCTTGATATCCAAGTTTAAAATACTTCTAGTTGAGCTCAATAAGATCATTTGATATGGTAGTGAAATAATTTCTGTCATTTCAACACCTTGACGGGCTGAATAATAAGGACAAACTTTCATGGATTTACCCATAGAGGCTAAATCCTCAAGATCATGGATTTTGGACAAGCTCAAATCCGAAAATTTCTTGGAAAGAGCATCTTTATGAAGAAATTCACATCCATCCTTTTTAGCTTGTAAATCAATACAGGCATCGTTCATACTTGTGTCTGATTTTGCAAGCAGACGTACCTTGTCGTTGATACATAATTGCTTTCTCGAAGCCAAAGGTAGATATTTGGTCCTCTCACTGATGCCTTCAAATGAAGATTGGAAAGAGGTTAGCGTCAACTGGTTTGAGAATTGATTTAGTTGAGAGTGAGTTCTTGAAGAGAAGAAAATTTTGATGTGGTGATCATTAACCATGTGTATAGGTTGATTATTCTTGTCTAGTAGATCCTTAATTTCCCGCTTTAGTTTTGAGTTTTCATCTTCTGAATCGCTATTGTAATCATTGGGGAGATAATCATTGTCGTCAATTGGGGTTTTCCGTTTCTTCTTTGGTTTCAATGTTATCACTTCTTGTGATTCTTGAATCTTTGATAGGTATGTCTCGTATTCTATTAGTTTGGCTTTGCTACCCAGCACAATGTTTTGACGGTAGTCATTTTTGACCCAATCTTCATCCGAATCACTATCTTCTTCTGTTGACCCATTTCTTTTGAAATCACGGAGCCAAGTCATGGTTGAGCATATGATTGATAACGTTTTACCTGTACCTGTGGGGCTCTCGAACATTCCCACTTTGTATCCTTTGTCGATGGTGGTGTATACTGCATCCATCAAGTCTACCTGGACTTGATAGGGGTCATATGGGTGATTGTATGTTGATTTTGCATCATTGAGGTTTGTTTTCATCACGAACGAACGAACGCACGAACGAACGCACGAACGAACGAACGAGCGAAGCGAGTGAGTGAGTGAGTGAGTGAGTGAGTGAGTGAGTAAGTGAGTGAGTAGCGAATTATTATGATTTGAATTTTATGAGTTCAATATGGCTTGATATGATCTTTATAATCTCTATGATCTCAATGATCTCTATGAGTTCGATGGTTTCTATGATCTTATTGATCTTATTGATCTCTATGATTTCTATGATCTCCATGATCTCTATGGTCTATATAATCTCTATAATCTCTATGATCTCTATGATCTCAATGATTTCTATGATCTCCATGATCTCTATGGTCTATATAATCTCTATAATCTCTATAATCTCTATAATCTCAACGATCTTTATAATCTCATCGATCTCTATAATCTCTATAATCTTTATAATCTCATCGATCTCGGTTATTTTACGATCTCAACCATCTCTATGATTACCACTTCTTATATTGTTAACGTTGACTTGGTAGTGCCATAAATGCAATTTGATGGCATTCACGATCCTAGTGAGAATTAATGTGAGATTTGGAATGATTTATAATTAGTTGTAGACTTCTAATCTAAAGATTTAGCAAGCTATGACAATAAAGTAAGATTTAATTGGTGGTTGAACAAAAGCCAAATCAAATGGTTTTGCTAAAATAACAGTAAAACCTCTAACCATAGTGGCGAGGTCTGGTGATTTGAAATCAATTGTCTACAAACAGAACAATGTTTGCTTTATCCTGGATTAAAATTATCAATAGAAACCTTTCATTAGTTTTATTCGTTTCTCGACAGTAACAGTATCTCCAATATAATTAATGATGTTAACAGTTTGAATACAACAGATGATAATTCAGAGGTGTAACAGATTAAAGCTTTACAGATGTAGCTAATTTAATTAAACTAGACACTCTGTGCCTGTTGGTCAGAATTGACAAACGTTCGCAGATAAATATCGAATTGCAACATACAATCCAATAGCAACAAGGTGGTGTAATTTGATTACAAAGACCATTTGTTGTTAATGAACTGATGAGTTTTGATTTATTGGAAAGTGCTACTAGAAATATTTGCTTGGCCTATGCAACCTCATTTCAATGGCTGCGAAATTGCCGTATTCGACATTAGTGCTGTATTCAACATTAGTGCTGTATTCGACATTAGTGCTGTATTCGACATAAGTTCTTTATTCGACATAAGTGCTTTATTCTACAATAGTGCTGTATTCGACATTATTGCTGTATTCGACAATCGTGCTGTATTCGACATAAGTGCTGTATTCGACATTAGTGCCGTATTCGACTGTGCTTTATTCGACATTAGTGCTGTATTCTTTGAAATCAAACATTCATTATAACTTGAAATAAATGATCCCGTACAATGTAAATGATTCGAACGAGCTAAAAAACAGTGAGTGAGTTCGTTAGTGAGTTTTCGTTACTCTTGTTTGGACTCGCTACGCTCGTTTGCTCGCCTACACCTTTATAATGCTCTCTGGGTCTCTATACTCAAAAGTAAGGTCAATTTCAATTCGGCACTCTACAATTTTGAATCGGGTCTTGCAAACATGTTTAAATGTATGTTTTCTTAATGGAGGATTTACAATCATGTTTGTTATCATCAACTGTGTCTGTTATCATCAACTGTGTTTTTTATCATCAACTATGTTGGTTATCATCTCTTTATTGTTGGTTATACACGACATATAAAGAGCTAATACTAAATACACATATCTATACACTGTAGATATTGTTTGTGAAATCATTTGAGCTAATCGCCAATTTATACAGTCAGTGAGGAGTATTCTATGGGTTGAGCCACCAGTACACCTTAGATATCATCAAATTCATATCATATTTCAAAAAATCACTCACGAACTCACACTCACGAACTCGCACTCACGAACTCACACTCACACTCGAACTCACTCACACTCACACTCGAACGAGCGAACGAGCGAAGCGAGTGAGTGAGTTCGCTTGTATTATCATTCAAAACACATTCTCTTGCTTGTTAAAAGTACCATCAACTGATATAGTCAAATGTTAGTCGTTTTCAGCAGTCTATACGAAACATCAAGTCACTTCCTAGTATACACCAAACATTACTTCGCTCCTATTCTGCTTCGCAGCAGTTAAACATGGTACGGGTCTTTAGAGGATGGATCCCTTATTTCGGCAGGGTAGCCAATTCTTTGATTTAAGCCTCATTAATTTACTCATACACTTATAGTACTGCTTCGCAGCACTATTCGCTACAACTTAGCCACCTTGACATATTCATAGCACGCGGTGTGGAGAGTGTATTATGTTATGTGCACTCAATCACTCACGAACAAACAGACTACTCGTTGCTACTCACGAACGAACGAACGAACGAACGAACGAACGAACGAACGAACGAACGAACGAACGAACGAACGAACGAACGAACGAACGAGCGAACGAACGAACGAACGAACGAGCGAGCGAACGAACGAACGAGCGAGCGAACGAACGAACGAACGAACGAACGAACGAACGAGCGAGCGAACGAACGAACGGACGGACGAACGAACGAACGGACGAACGAACGGACGGACGAACGACCGAACGACCGAACGACCGAACGAACGAGCGAGCGAACGAACGAACGAACGAACGAATGAGCGAACGAACTCACTAACTCACTAACTCACTAACTCACTAACTCACTAACTCACTAACCCACTCACCCACTCAATCACTCAATCACTCAATCACTCACGCACTCACTCACTCACTCACTAACTAACTAACTAACTCACTAACTCACTCACTCACTAACTCACTCACTCACTCACTCACTCACTCACTCACTCACTCACTAACTAACTAACTAACTAACTCACTAACTCACTCACTCACTCACTAACTCACTCACTCACTAACTAACTAACTAACTAACTCACTAACTCACTCACTCACTAACTCACTCACTCACGAACTCACGAACTCACTCACTCACGAACTCACTCACTCACGAACTCACTCACTCACGAACTCACTCACTCGCTTCGCTCGTTCGTTCGTTCGTTTCGCTCGTTCGTTCGCTCGCCAAAACAATGTCACTAATAAGAAACTTCATCGCCCAAAGATCAAACACCATAGGATGCCAGCATGACCCTATCCAATGGTCTAGTAATCTGCAACTAGCAATCAATGGAGGTGTTCAAATAACCATACTCGATCCCAAAGTGCCCATATTCGATAAAGATACAATCAAAGAAATCGAAGACGTGAAAATACTAGATCCAAAACTATTATTTCAAACAACCAATATCCTTCATCTGGAGGTTGTTGAGTCCTTCCCATTACGTAGACTTAACAACTTCACCATTGAGTCATTGGATGAATCCTATCACTTTAGAAACTTGAATGAACCTTTAATCGTGTCACACAAGTGGACTCTGGAAATTGTAACCAATAGAAACAATTACTTGGTTGTTCTTTTCAATACCGGTGAGTTATTGGTTTTGCAAAGAGATTCCGTTTTCACTGATAAATATGTGGTAAAGTTTACTTTATTAGATTCTTTGATTAAAGATTTAGGCGTCAAAATCACAGAGGTTGGATCCGAACTGTTTATATCAACTTCACAAGAGTATTTTTCCTTAAACGTCAAAGCGTTTGATGTGAATTCGGATTCTTTAGGAAATTTGTATTTGATGGTTGCTAATAATAATGGTGATCTTTTGGTTTATCAATTCATGTCAAATTCTCTTGAGTTGAGACTACAAATTCAAACAGGTTATTCTAATATCATGAAACTTTATTGGAGTGAATATACTGATGGAATTAGTCATTTGGCAGTGTTACTTTCAGATAATTCGGTAGCATTATTCACAATCGATGACACATCAATAGTGGAGAATGGAATAATCATTCAAAAATCTCGTTTTAAAAACGGCCAAGTTGTATGGAAATCATTTGATAATGCCAAATTTCTTATATCTTCATATACTGGAGTACTCAAAGTGATTAAAATAGACGGCCAATCAATCACCCAATCAGAACACAAGCTTAGCTCTTATATTAACACAGCAGGATTGATTGTGAAATCCTCGTTAGATAATCAAAACCTCAATATCTTGATCAATTTTGAAGATGGGAAATTCGAATCACACACTCTTAATCCATCCACTTTGGATATCCTTCCAAACCAAATCCACGTCAAACTAAACGATTATGTGGCCAAATGTCTCAAATCATTCCAATTGGAAAATTCAAGTGCTGTAGATGAAGATTCACCACCACAAGAATGTACTACAAAATACTTGAACCCTATTATAGATGGAAATTTTATCAGCTGTGGGGCCGTGGTTTCTGATAGTAATATTTTAACTCTAGTGTTTAAGATCACACCAAAGAATTTGTTATTCTATGAAACTGCAGCCAATAGTACATTACAAGTTGCTTTTCTTCACTTGGATGAGTTTCCTAAAACTATGAATCTTTCATCACCCATTGCATACCTCAATAATATATGGTTGAGAAATTCACACAACATCCCTTCCGTTCCCAAAAAACCTACACTTGATGATTACACCGTTCTTAAAGATAAAATCAAACAATTCAAAGAACTGGAGTTTGTTCAAATACCAAAAGTCAACATCGATGTCCAAAGTATAGACACCCTGACATTCAAATCGCTGATATTAAGTGGCATACATAAAAACATTTTGGTGAAAGACTTGCAGATTTTAATCAACTTTAATCGGATAGTGAAGAATTTGTTTAAAACATCCGAGTTCCACTCAAACAAAACTGTTGTGGAGTTTGTTGATGAGTTGACTCAAGAAAATAAAAAAATCGAAAGTCTTCTCGAATTGTTGATTATAAAAGTTGTAATGAAATTCATTCAAGATAATGACATTGAATTGACTCATCAAGTTGATAAGTTCTTGGTTCTTAAATTTTTGCAAAAGATGAAATCTTTGGGTGATGACCTGAATACTGGAGATTTGGCCCAAGAAGCAGAGATCTCTATCGGAACAAAGTTTTTTCAAGAAACTTTTGTTGTTTCTATTAATGATATGGAGATTGTTGGAGATGATAACTTGATTGAATCAACTTCAAATCATAGATGGACAACCTGTAAATTAACAAAATTACCCTTGATGCAATTGAATACAAGGAAAGACGAGCTTGATCAGTATAATTATATTTTAGTTGATTCTATGATTATGCCTCAATCCAGTCTTGTATATCAATTGTTGGATGAGATACAGTATTGTTATATTACAGGTAATAAAGCGTATGTTATTTAGGGCGAGCTAGCGAGTGATTGACGAGCTAGCGAAGCTAGTGAGTGAATGACGAGCTAGCGAAGCTAGTGAGTGAATGACGAGCTAGCGAAGCTAGTGAGTGATGGCGTGTGTGATGGCAGTGATTGACGGTAGTGATTGACGATCTAGCGAAGCTAGTGAGTGATGGCGTGTGTGATGGCAGTGATTGGCGGTAGTGATTGACGATCTAGCGAAGCTAGTCAGTGATAGTGATGGCGTGTGTGATGGCAGTGATTCATGGCAGTGATTGACGTGACTAAATATGTGACAAAATTACCACCAATTGTTGAAACAAACGTCTCAATATAAGAGAACCCTACACACAAGTGATAACCAGCTCAACTGCTTTGAAGTGAACAAGTTTACTTTAGTTACACCTTTGCTGGAATACAAACGTGTAAAATTTGTGTATGCAGCATACGCAAAATGTTAATTATATTTAGTTCTGACTGATAGACTTTTAATATACAAAGAACAGTACAGAGCAAAGGATAGTTTAGGGTAAAATAGGTGGAGTAAAGAGTATTTGTTGTGGAGGCAAAATATAGTTATGGTATGGTTGATTGAAAGTTGCAAGAATTGACTTATGAGTGTCACATGTGGTGATCCAGATACCATGATGAAGCAAATCTAAAGACCGTTCCGGAATAAGTGAACAGAGAATGATTAGAAAATGAATAGAGAATGATCAGAAAATGAACGAAAATGAACGAAAATGAACGAAAATGATCAGAAAATGATTAGAAAATGAATAGAAAATATTCAGAAAATGATCGAAAATGATCGAAAATGAACGGAAAATGCTTAGAAAATGATCAGAGAATGATCAGAAAATACAGAAAATGAATGGGCACTTGCGTACCCGTGTTCCTCACAAACTCACTCGCTTCGCTCGCTCATTTGCTCGTTCATTTGCTCGTTCATTTGCTCGTTCATTTGCTCGTTCATTTGCTCGTTCAATTACTCAAAGCTAATATTCTATAATATTTTGTATTTTATATAATTCATCTATAATTATATTCACCTCGCAATTTGGGACATGCTTCAAGCACACCCACAGTTTCGGCTGTGATGAAACTTTTCTTCAATAACCACACAGTAGCCATTATCAACAGAACACAATAAACCATTCAATAACCACACAGTAGCCATTATCAACAGAGCACAATAAACCATTCATTAACCACACAGTAGTCATTATCAAAACATACAACACGATACATCAATATTCAATGACCAGACTGGGTCTTGGTGATTCAAAAGAAGTCATTACCTGCACCAATTGCGAGTACCATAATCTAATTCTATTCATATACAATAAGATCATTTGAAAAATCCCCATCTAAAAACAGGTTTTTATTCCATAATAACTCACGAGAAAACCAATCAATTAGCAAGCTTGAATTGAGGGACATGATTTTTGGAGGATTTTCATTCGATAACATTGTCAAAAAGTAAGCCATGTTCATTTGGGCCAAGATATAAAAAACCACTGAAAAGGCATTAAAAGTGTTGATTAAAGAAAAGTAAACCAAAGAATAGCCAAACAAGACGCCGCTTCTTGAGTTCAACCATTGGTTTGATTCTAATTTTGTTGGATTTAGTCTATTAAAGTAAGGTAATAGTAAATCTTGAGCCAAATTTGATGAAGCATAGAATGCTGATAATAAGGTGATTGTATATTTATAAGGAAGAATACCTGAAGCCACCATCAAAGCGAGTGAAGGGATTGGACCCACCTTATCAAAAAACGTGTATACTGAAGCAACAATCAAAAAGATTGTAGTTAGGTTATTTGGATGAGATACCATGACGAAGGATATGATATTAAATGCCATAACTTGAATGTAACGCTTTAAGAAAGCTTTAAAGTGCATTGAATTTTTAACATGAGATTTAAATTGCTTATACAGAGGGAAGTAAGGATCCAAGAACTTACCATCACCCAATTCAATGATTTCATTATTCTTTAAACTTGAAATATGATCATGATAATATGTATTTGACCTCAGATCAATATATTTAAGGTTATTCATAAATATTTCATCTAAAGTTGTACTGAAGAATGATGAATATGCAATGATGAATATGTTGGGGTTCAACAAAACCTTTATAAGGTGAGTATCATAATACTTTTGAAGTAATAAGATTGGTACTTGAGTTGAACCATATGAAATGAGTGATAAGAAAATGATATGTAATATCAACTTTGATGAATACCAATTATTTGAAAATGAACTCTGTAAAGCCCTCCAACATGTTAAAGCTGAAAACTGAGCTCCACGTAGTATGATCCATACTGAAAACGAATCGGAAGGATTTGATAAAAACACTGGTGATGCCATACTAATTACTTTTGATCAAAGGATTACTTTGTATTAAGAGCAATCCAAAAGGAATGAAGGAAAAAACTTGCACAAAAGTTCAAACACAATATCTAGGATTAGCATAAGGTCATGAATCTGACTATGGATGTTTTGAGATTGCAATGAAGGTTTCAGCAAGCAAAACTTATGGTTTTTACATGACAAAAGTATATTGGATTAATAAGCTTATGTTATATTGGTTAAAACGTACAATATATGATTGTATTGGTTTAACAAATATCATATGCACAATCAAGTGAAATATTTTAGATGATAACCTTAAATGTCAACGGTCACGATGAGATCCTGAATACTTGAATATGAAACGTGCGTTAAGAGATTAACAACCATTGAGAAACGTGCGTTGACAGATTAACATGCGTATGATTAAGGAAACGTGGGATGTAACGAAAAACAGACGGGAGTTGGATCGACAGTTTTATAGATTTTTAGCTAATATTTAAAGATAGTTTCTTGGTTCCTCGTGGTTCCAACCATTGCCTTGACTTGTTAGTTTTGGTCTTGTTAGTTTTGGTCTTGTTAGTTTTGCCTTGACTTGTTAGTTTTGCCATGTCTAGTTAGTTTTGCCTTGTCTAGTTAGTTTTGCCTTGTTATTTTGTTATGGCCTTGTTAACGTTAACCCATTTGCCCAAATACTCCCATCTAAAGATGAAAAAACACCCTAGGGTTAGAAATGGTTAGTAGGGTTAGTAATGGTTAGTAGGGTTAGTAGTGATAGCAATGTTAGTAATGATAGCAATTGGTCCGAAATGACCAACATAATCTAGAGATCTTAATTGTACAAACTACACTCAAACTACACTCAAACTACTTTCTTATGTATCCTGTTTGATGATTCTCGAAGATTGCTCTCTAGGACTTTGTTGGAGTTTGCAACTTGGCTCACTTGGACTTTGCTCGCTTGGACTTTGCTCGCTTGGATCTTGCTCGCTTGGCATTATATTCACTTTTCTCGCTTAGAAATACCCATTGAACCATTTTGACTCGTTCTTGACTCGTTTGTGACTCCGAGACTCGAGTCAGACCCAAAGCCCCAGCAAAGCCCTATAGGGCATTTAGAAAAAGGGTGACATTCAAATAGAGGGGAATTGTAACTAAGGTTATTCACGGATGTTCGGTCAACTGTGGTAATTTCTGCTATGGTAATGCCCTTTATTTTTTTCCTTTTTCTCCACTACATTGAAGCTTTACATTCACATATATAAATATAGTTATAAGGTACAGCCCAAGCAAGTTTAAATACTAGTTTATAAATAAATAATACAGCCCACAACCATAAACTATTTTATAATGATGGATATCAATGTTCAATTGGGTGCAAAAACTTCAATCCCATCACCTCATATTACAACTACATTAACTGAGGTTACAGATAAGTTACCAATTAAACCACCATGCAGAGTATTTTTCAAAAATGAATTAGAGCAACCATCTGGAAGCTTCAAATTAAGAGGTATTGGAAACTTGATTAAGCGTTCAATTGAAAAAGCTAGAATAACAGCACCAAATAAACGAATTCATATTTTTGCATCAAGTGGTGGTAATGCTGGTTTGGCTGCTGCATATCTGGCTTTCTTTTACAGATTAAAATGTACAGTGGTTTTACCAATTACTGCTAAAGATTCAGTAAAGCAAAAATTGTTTGATTATAATGCAGATGTTATATGCTTTGGTGATACAATTAATGAAGCAGATAATCATTTAAAAAATATTATCAATTCATTAGATACCTCTGATGTTATCCCAATATATTGTCATCCTTTCATGCATCCATATGTTTGGGATGGTCACTCAAGCTTAGTTGATGAGATTGTCCAATATCAATTGACTCCAAAAGATGTCAAACATTTAAAAGGAATGGTATGCTCTGTGGGTGGTGGAGGCTTATACAATGGAATATACAATGGTTTAATTAAAAATAATATCAAAGATCTGAAAGTTTTATTATTAGAAACTGCTCAAGCTCCAACCCTTTATGAATCCATCAAAGCTCAAGATTTAATTACTTTGTCTTCTGTTAATTCAATGGCAACTTCTTTAGCTTGCTCACACACAACAAATCAAACTTTATTGAATTATAACGAACAATCAATGGTTCAATCCAATTTAGAATTGATTGATGATTTGAATGCTATAAAGGCATGCATAGAATATAATGAAACTTTTGATAAAATCGTCGAACCAGCTTGTGGTGCTGCACTATCTGTAATGTACAATAAATTTGATCTTTTTTATAAGAATTTTGGTCATTTGCAGCCGGATGATATTGTGATTGTGGTTGTATGTGGAGGGTCCTGTACTTCTTCAAGAGATCTTGCATACTATCAGAAGTTATTAAACAGAAGTGAGCAAAGATTATAATGAGCAGAGAGTGATTTTTTTTGATTATAAATTCTATAGGTTCAATTGAATTGTTAGCAATTATGTAGACAAGTCAAGCAAACGAGCGTAGTGAGTTTGCTTGCACTCCGAACTTGCAATCAGAACTCACACTCCGAGCTTGGAATCCGAACTCACTACGCTCGTTTGCTCGCACTCCAAACTTGCAATCCGAACTCTCACTCCGAACTCTCACTCCGAACTCGCACTCCAAACTTGCACTTCGAACTCTCACTCCAAACTCTCACTCCGAACTTGCACTCCGAACTCTCACTCCAAACTTGCACTTCGAACTCTCACTCCAAACTCTCACTCCGAACTCACTACGCTCGTTTGCTCGCACTCCAAACTTGCACTCCGAACCCTCACCCCAAACTCACACCCCAAACTCACACCCCAAACTCACACCCCAAACTCGCTACGCTCGTTCGAGCATACGCGTGACATTACGAATGCAAACAATATCTCTTCCTAATAAAGAGATTTAATATATTTGTTATAAATAGCTATAAACATTATTAGGGACATGAATAACACATGACATAAAACATGCAAAAATACGGTCAAAATATAACATAAAACATGCAACCATATCAACATATGACATAAAACACCCAACCATACTGTATGACACACTCCTCGTAAATCAGTGCACAATAATGATTTATCAAAATAAATCATCGAAAACATCACTAAAGTTGTAAACAGAGCCATCACCAGCTTTCTCAGCTCCACTGGAAATTATATCCATCCAAAGCCTATCGATACCATCATGTTGTATACCCAATGGTGGACTATCCATGGTGAAATCATCAAGTTGTGGTGGTTCATCAAATTTCTCCAAGTAGTCTGGAATCATTGAATGAATCTCCTCAATTTGAGTTTTGCTAAATTGAGGTGTTACCAAATCATTTTTAAACTTATTATCACGACTAGCCAATACTGTACTATAAAACTGTTCACTTTTGATCACTTGAAGCTTATATCTACCACCTTTACTGATCATCCAACTGTAGTAGTATCTATGTGAAAGTTTGGAAGTTATATGTATGGTGTGTTCGATATGTTTAAGTAATTTATCTCTGACATGTTTCATTACGTTAAAATATTCTTGTTCTTCTTCACGCATATTATTGTTATTTTTGTTATGATGAAGTAAGAAATTAAAACGTAAAATCAAAGATGTAACAATTTGATTCGATTTATGAATCATCAATTGTAAACTTGGGTTGTAGATAAAATCTGAATATGTACTTGAAAAATGAAGTAATCTATCAAAGTATGGAGCAACATCATAAATGATTATTAATGCCTTTTTCAAATAGAAAAATGCAATGTTGATTTTCTTTGATTTATAAAAATGCATGTAAAAGCTGAAATAGACAATCATTAAAAAGTGATTCATAGTGAGATAATATTTGAGGTAAATGTTTCGACTGATTGTAAGTAATGCCACATCAGATTCTCTCATGGTATTACTATCAATCTCTGTATCAATTAATACATCAATATTTTCAGTCCATTCATAAAATTGATTTTCAAAATAATTAATCTCGTTAATGATATTTGCAATCTTTGGTTTGTTGGTACTTTTTGTTATAATCACTGAACTTGCAATTCTTAAACTATCCAATAAATCAGACAGTCGAACTAATATTTTGGTAATTTCATTATCACGATCATGATCTATCAAATTACTGTTACTAAAAGTTGCTTCAGGGATTTTAGTATTGAATGATGCACAAGAAATGGCCGGTGCCCTTCCCATACTATATGATTCAAAAATATCCAGTAACACAATCACATACCAAAGCTTACGTTTCAAATGTGTATACTTTAACTCTTCATCACTGCTTTCAGAAACATTATGTAATCCCATTTTATAAGCTTTGGATAATACTTGTTCATTAATATTATATGCATGATTGAAATCTTCTGGTGCATATTTAAGGTAAATTTTCAACATCACCATCAATTGCATAACAGATAAATCAGAACTATCATCATTTTCAAACATATTAATACATTCGATTGTTACGTCAACAAATGCAATATTAATAGGATTCATCATAAGATACCTCACTGTTCTTAAATGAGGTATGGACTCACCAATATCTAAAACCTCTCGATTATGTGCTTCATTATTCTTAAAAAGTGAAAGATATGCTAATCTTAAAACCAACAAAAGTTGACCTAAGATTATGTAATCAAGTTTATCCCGAACCTCTATATGTTGAATGCGAGAGTTATCATTTGTTGTTTTTTGACCAATAAGCAAGGTCACCTTATTCATAAATTCCTGTTCATCAATAATAGGAGCAAATGGATAAGCATATCTAAAAAACCGTTCTATGAGTAACCATATGTTATCTCTAGCTGGTAATACGTTTTGAATTTTTTGAATCAATGACAAGTTTTCTGGGTGAGCTTTATGGAATGATTGTTTGACAATTTCTTGATATGGATCGCCCCAACTACGTTTCTGCCCCTTTGGAATTGTGTTCTTATCGTCAATTGATTTGTCTTTCATTTGACCTTCAGTCAATACATATTGATGAAGGCACGCAAGAGCTGGTTCTGACGTTATCAAATAAGACCAAGCAAATGGTCCTTTTTCATGAGTTCCAAAGTAATCCAAAGTTTCTTCGGAATCAGCAATAGGGTTGACTCCCACAAATTGACGAAACTTGCAAGTGTTATGAACAAAGATTGAGTTGAGTGATGATTTATTAGTAGTTCCTTGTGACCATGATCGATTCGTCACCGGACTGTAGTTTGTTGGAGAAGATTTCATTGAAGAATATGAACTATTTCCTGGGGTTCTTCCACTGGTGGTCAGTGATTTAGATGATATACCCGAACTAAATGAATTTGCAGAGCTAAAAGTATTAGTCAAATTTGATGAACCACTCAAGTTTGACGAACCACTCAAGTTTGACGAACCACTCAAGTTTGTTGAGTACCCATGGTTTAAGCCGGGAGAAAATGCACCCAATGAGGTTGGTTTGAGTGGGTCGTTTGGTAAGGGACGATAAGGTTGGAAATTATGAGGAGCAATAGTGGAGTTTTGCCTGGAGAATGGCATTGGCGAATGGAAGTTTGGAGGGGTGGATGCTTCTTGGTTCAAAATTGGATTTTGATATGTTCTCATTTCGGTGTCTACTGGTTCGCGAGGTGTTAAAAAGGGTTGCGGGTGGAAATGGCTTTGATTTTGCGGTGGCTGGAGTGGTTGGAGCATATTGGTATGCGAGTGTGGTTGCATGAAATGTGCTGGTGTGGGTGGTTGAATAAAAGTTGAAGGTGCTGGTGGTTGAAGACCGTTTGATGGTGTAGGTGTTGGCTGGAGAGAAAGCTGCGAGATGCCTTGAGGGGCTTGTTGAAGATGATATTGATGGTAAGGTTGTTGAGGGCCTTGTTGATATTGAATTGGATGTTGATGAATTGGATGTTGATGAATTTGAGTCTTTTGTTGACTGTCATTTAAATTTTGTTGGTTTTGATCTTGATGGTGGTGTTTGGTTTGATCAACCTGATGGTCATTATGATTATTATGAATATTACGGTCATTATGATCATTATGATGGTCACTCTGGTCACTATTGTCACTCTGGTCACTCTGGTCATTCTGATGATCATTTTCATGTTCATTCTCAAGTTGCTGAGTTTGAATCTTTCTCAGGGGTTCTTTACTTTGCAGCAGAAAGTTAAACTGTTGGTCTGAGAACTTCAAGTTGGGCTCACGGTTGATTATGGACGCTTGCTTGTTGATGGTGATAGATATTGGACGGCCAGCGCTTGCAGTATCTGGAAATGAAGTGTGGTAAACGCATGAACTTTCGATCTTGGCCTTGACACAAGCTGAGCAGGGGGACTCCTTATCACATTTGATTTTCTTGCGTTTGCATGGGTCACACACTAAGGTTATTCTAACTCGTTTCTTGGTTATCTTCGTATCTTCTGGCATGTTTCTTTGATGGTTTACAGATTCAATCTGGAGAGACTATAATTTTTTTTTTTTTTTTCTTCCTTTGCCTCTATGACTTTGACTTTTGCTTTCTTTTTTTCTTTCCCACTGCCGATCGTTTAAAGAAGTACCCGAAGGACAAACGAATGTGAACTGTATAGGTATGTGTTTCAGTGTATTGTATTTGATGAAGTGTTTTGTATTTAGTTGGTGATTCCTCTATCTAACTTGAATCTGATCTTGCATGTTATTTTAAGATTCTCTTGGCTTGGCTTGGTTACATTCTTGAAGGTGGTTAAAGCGGAAGCTTTTCATGACCCCGTTGGGAGTCGAAGCACAAGGGGTTATTTTGTGTGGTTTTCATAAGCTATCCCAGTAAACCCGTACAGTCAGTTCAAGTTGCAGCATTACATTCAATTTGTTGTCTTAAACTTTTAGTTTACTCTATAAAAATCACTCATAATATCAATATTAGCAAGCCCGTTATTCCTATTCAACTGCAATAGTAAAGTTCATTCAAAATTAGGTACGAAGTAGCTAGACAGTATGAGGTCATCTAAAGAGAGACCTTCAAAATTAGGTCATCTAAAGAGACTTTAACATTAGGTTATCTAGAGAGACCTTCAACATTAGGTTATCTAGAGAGAAAATCAACATTAGGTTATCTAAAGAGACTTCAACATTCATCTAAAGAGAAAATCAACATTAGGTTATCTAAAGAGACTTCAACATTCATCTAAAGAGAAAATCATCAACTAAAGAGTTCTCGCAACCTCATAAACTTTTTCAAATATCATTCTACAGAATAAGTGAATAATTACTTGTTACAAAAGCTCTATATGATATCTCAAAAATCTTGAATCTTTGTTGCAATCTTTTGATAAGAACTGCGCGTTCGATATCCGAGGCCCAGACATTTCAACATTCTTGATTCACATACAATATGGAGTTGTTTAAGCAAAGTTATTCTAGTTTAATTTACCTTTAAATGAGTAATGTTGGTTTATAATGTTGATTTTAATGTTGGTTTATTATGTTGGTTTATTATGTTGGTTTATTATGTTGATTGTGTTGATTTATAATGTTGATTTATTATGTAGATTTATAATTCATATTAAACAGTGTAAACTCAAGTTTGGTACAATTATTATTGCTAGACAATACCCAAAAATACCTTATAACTAAACACAACAACTCACCTCTCAAACCCACAGGATAATACTATACTGATTCGCTACGCGAATAGTATTTCATTTCTCGCATTCACAACTTTTTTGGGTAAAAACTCACCCTTATATGAATTCATCAGACAACTTGTTTGAAGACATTGAACAAGATAATAACCCATCTTTCTATGGGAATGCCTCCATTATGAGTGATCCTTATGGGGGGAACGGAATGAGCTATCAAGCTGAGTCATCAAAGCAACATGGTGGCAACGACCTCGTAAACAGCCTGATTGGACTCCTGAATCAAATACATCGATTAATTAATGATCCTAATCTTAAAGTTGATGTGATTTCAAGTGAAAATCTAGTGAACTCTTCAGTGATTGTTTATCTGATACAATTAGCATTATTTGAGAAAGATCCAGAAAGAACAGAACCCCTAATTTCTATTATTGTTAAACGCCGATACAGTGAGTTTAAATCTATTAGAGATAATCTTGTTAAATTGTATCCAACATCTATAGTACCACCAATACCTGAGAAACATTCTATATTAACTTATTTGACCAATTCGATCAATAATAATAATGAATTGAATATCATTGAAATGAGACGTAGGTCATTTAAAGCATTTTTAAATGATCTCATTTTCCATTCAAGTCCTGAATTTAAAAATTGTGCATTACTACATAAATTTTTAGATCCAAATTATGAGTTAGGTTGGTATATGGCCGTTATGGAACCACCAGTGAGTCTTCTTCCAAACAATTTACTCCTTGCTAATCCATTAAATCCAACTGATCAGAATGGTCTTTATTCTTTACTTCCAGTGATTAATGGATTTGAATCAAGCTCATCTATTGATAACTTGAGCTCTTTACGTAAAATCAATGAAGATTTGAAATTATTGAAGCAACAAATTAAATTATTTGACTTCAAAGGCTTAGATTATGCTGAAATGAAGAAAAAATATCAAAATAAAATTAATGCTCAAGATATGGATAACGCAAGTCATCTGACGAGTAAGAATAATTATGATTACGAAGATGATTATGAAGAAGATGTTGCTGATGACTCAACTTTTGTATCTGCAGAATATGATCATTTCTCACAAATCCCATCAAATTTAATTCATTTTGAATACAAGTTTCTTCATATCATTAAGATTTTAAATGATTTGAATAAACTAAACTCCCGCTCAGTCAGAAATTACAAATCAATAATAAGTACATTAATAGAATTAGGTGGGAATCTTAACAATTTCTCATTACAAATCTATGAATCTGGAAGTTATAAAACTCGTGAAGCAAACGTGGATAGTTCATTAAGTTTATGCATAGAAAAATTCGGTTCAACAGTTGATAGTAATTTTTTGAATTATGAAAGTTTTGTTGCAGATCATCTTGTTTCTGAATGGCAAGAACCTGTTCAACAAATAATTCAATATTATATAACAAGTTTAAGTCTTGTGAAATTTTACAAATATAAAATCTTTCAATTTAAAGCTTTATATAAGATGAGGTTCAATAAAATGCAAGAACTACTCAATATAACTTCAACAAATACAACTCCAATTCATGATTCTGATGGATCTAATAATGGAACTACATCAACTGCAAATCTTGATCATTTGAAAGATTTAAACAGTCCAAGTATTAGTAGAGCAATTCAAAAAATGGAAAATAGTAAAAAAAGGGCAAACTCACTCCAATCAAAAAAATCATGGTATGGATTATTTGGTGGAAATAATGCTAAGAATTACTCAAATGTATTACTTCAAGAAAATGAAACAACTAGAGTATCCAACCAATTGAAATTCAAAGTGAACCAAATTGAAAGAGAATTGAATAAATTAAACCAATTAATCGAATTGACTAACAATGATATGATAAAACTTACTCAAGAATTAGGTCAAACTTATAAGGAATTTCTAGTTAGAATGGAACAAAAATGGTTAACTATGATGATTAATTATATAAAGAGTTCAAGAACCTTGATGGAAGAAAATTTGACTAATTGGGTTGAATTTAAATCTTTTATTCAACAAAACCAGAGCGAAGTTGAATAGAATTATTTATGGCAAGTAAGTATGCTAGTGAGGATGTAATGAACGGTTTTTTGTTGTAACGAGCGAACGAATGAGCGAAGCGAGTGAGTTTGTTCGTTTGTGAGGTTGTGAGTTAATAATTTTGTTCGTTTGTTCGTTTGTGAGTTATTGAGTTCATTTGTGAGTTATTGAGTTCGTTTGTGAGTTATTGAGTTCGTTTGTGAGTTATTTCGTTTGTCTGTTCTTTGCCTGTTTGTTCGTTCCATTACGACCTAACTACCGACTCGACAAAAGAGCCAAGAGAATCAACCGACTCGACAAACGAGCGAAAAAAAGTCCTGACTCGACAGAGCAAAGAGAATTCTCTACTCACTCACGAACGAGCGAACTGACGAACTCACTCACGAACTCAAGAACTCACTCTTTCTCTCACTCACTCACTCGTTTGTTATGTACATCACAAATCTCCCGCTTATTCGTTATTGTATAATGACTGAATCTTGGTGATATAATTTAAAAGGCACAAACATGTAGTGTTTAAATTGAAGATACAAGAGTACCGTTTTTTGAGCTACAGCTTGTTCAGCAGTCAGCAGGCCTAGGATTAAACCTCTTTACTCTTTACTCATCACTCGCTATGAACATTATAAAGCATTCTTGTAAATTTCATACTACAGTCCTGGTATCATCTCTGATAAAGTGAATAGTGTCTGAGTAAGTGTGTAAACTATGATTCGGTCATGTTGAACAATTGGCTGCGAAAATATCGCAACTCGTATACTTGCAAGACAAAAGTCATTCATGATAACAGATAGTTAGACAAAAACTCCATTTAATATCAAGCCCAAATGATCAATCTTGTACTTGTTCAGAGTGCTCTGCCATTGCGAATTCTCGAGCATTCACATTGTATAGCTGTAAACCAAACACACAATTCATTCAAATTACATTACAAAGGCACACCCAAATTACATTACAAAGACACACCCAAATTCCATTACAAAGTCACACCCAAACTACTCACAACCATTCAACATGCCCCCCCATATTACTCATAGCTGGTGCAAAATCCCACTTTTACACTACCCTATTCACGTGACTATGGATAGTAATAGTCGCGCTGAATTTTATTGCCACCAAACATGTCAGCAATGGATTTGGATAACGACGTGTCTACTGTATTGGCAATCATCAGGCTGGAAACCGAGTCATCTGACTTGCTTAATCTCATTTACAAGTTGGAAGACTTTCACGAACGTAAATTATGGCACCAATTAACATTGGCATTAGATGAGCTTTATTATGAGAGTACCGAAGTATCTCAAGAGTTAAAGGTTAAGATTTATAATTTATTCATAACAAGATTCAGCTCCAAATTAAATTCAATCAAGATTGTTGATTTCATCTTAGAAAGTTACAATGGAGCAGATGCACAAGAAACTTTGGATAAACTCTTAAATATGAAGGAACAACTTGTTTTGAATATGAAGAAGAATTTGAATGTTAGAATTGATGAAGAACAATTCAAATCTTTAGTTGATGCTGATGAATCCATCATTTATATCAATTTACAAATTGCTCGTCATCACTTGTTAAAGGATGAAATGCATAAAGCTGAAGAAATATTAGAGAAATTGAATGATAAATTTGGTACAAATAGTAGTACTGATTTTGATGATTCTAAAATCATCGCAGCATACTACTTGTGTAAATGTGAATTATATAAACTTAATTCCAATTACAATTTATACTATACCAATGGATTATTATACTTATCATCTGTTGATATTAGTAAATTGGGAGAAGCTACAAAAGTTAAATTATGCTATGAATTATGTATAGCTGCATTATTGGGAAGTAAGAATTATAATTTTGGAGAATTAATACTTCATGATATTTTGAATGTTATTAAAGATAAAGATAATCAATATCATTGGCTTTATAATTTGATTCAAAACTTAAATTCAGGTAACTTGAATGAATTTAATAAATGTCTTAAAATTGCATTTATCAAATCTCCATTTTTAGCAGCTTCAGAAATTCATTTGAAACAAAAAATTATCATAATGTCTCTATTAGAGTTAATTTCTCTTAAATCAACTACAAACAAACAATTGTCTTTTAAAGAAATTTCAGACTTTACTGGTACACCACTTAATGACGTGGAACATTTGATCATTAAATGCTTTTCTTTGAACTTGATTAAGGGATTTATTAATCAAATTAATGAAACTCTCGTGGTTACTTGGTTACAACCTCGTATTTTAAACTTGGATCAAGTTAACACTTTGTATACTCATTTGCGTAAATGGGATAACCAAGTTAAACAGTTGGCCTCCGATGTTTACAAAAATGGTGGTACTGTCTGGGCTGGTGTATAGATTTGATTGTGAAAGAATTGATTTGGAGTATTGGTTTTTTTGAGATGTGGTGGATCTTTGCAATAAAAGTTTGTCTTGAGAGAGTAACTAATAATGAAATTTTGGTGAGCTCGTATAGTGTAGGGTGCATGACTGAGCGAAGCGACTTGTTAAACTGCTGCGAAGCAGCATAGGAGCGAAGCGACTAAATAAGGTATAAAACTGCTGCGAAGCAGCATAGGAGCGAAGCGACTAAATAAGGTATAAAACTGCTGCGAAGCAGCACTGGAGCGAAGCGACTTGACATAGTGCAAAACTGCTGCGAAGCAGCACTGGAGCGAAGCGACTTGACATAATGTAAAACTTCTGCGAAGCGACTAGATAAGGTATAAAACTGCTGCGAAGCAGCACTGGAGCGAAGCGACTTGACATAATGTAAAACTGCTGCGAAGCAGCACTGGAGCGAAGCGACTTGATATAGTGTAAAACTACTGCGAAGCAGCACAGGAGCGAAGCGACTTGGTATAGTGTACAACTTCTGCGAAGCGACTAGATAAGGT
>JAKUAJ010000013.1:76590-89608 GCA_030562865.1 Kodamaea lidongshanica (nom. inval.) | reverse complement strand
TGAAGAAGCACTGGAGCGAAGCGACTTGACATAATGTAAAACTACTGCGAAGAAGCACTGGAGCGAAGCGAATTGGTATGGTATAAAACTACTGCGAAGAAGCACTGGAGCGAAGCGACTTGACATAGTGTAAAACTGCTGCGAAGCAGCACAGGAGCGAAGCGACTTGGCATAGTGTAAAACTTCTGCGAAGCGACTTGGTATGGTATAAAACTACTGCGAAGAAGCACTGGAGCGAAGCGACTTGACATAATGTAAAACTGCTGCGAAGAAGCAATGGAGCGAAGCGAATTGGCATAGTGTAAAACTGCTGCGAAGCAGCACAGGAGCGAAGCGACTTGGTTTGGTATAAAACTTCTGCAAAGCAGCACAGGAGCGAAGCGACTTGGTGTAGTGTAAAACTGCTGAACGCACAAAGAAACGAACGGTCATTGAAACGAACCAACTCCCTCACTCATTCCCTCAATCACTCATTAGTTCGCTCACTCACTCACTCACTTACTCACTCACTAGTAGCAACCTCAATAAACATTTATCCACATTGACCTTCATTATACACACAACTACAATAGCTAGCACTCTCCTTCACATTATCAGCCATTCTGGAACATTAATTATATATAAGCTGACTTAAGTTAAGCATATATGACTGCCAAACATAACACTATGATACCCTTTATGTAATTATAACAAAATTAAGCTTTCTGGTACTTTTGTGAACCTGGGTGCTTATTTATTGCGTGACATCAATGATTGATGTATTGGTGTGATCTTTATTTGCTCTATTGGATGTTTTGACTTTTTAAATACAAAACTATGAATTTAGCTTTTTCAGTAAACTCTCTACTCGCAACGCCAACTCGCTTCGCTCGTTGGCCTTCGCTCGTTGGCTATAGCGCCGATTCGCAGCACTATTCAATCTAAAACCTCAACACGAAAAACTCAAAAAAACACCTGTGACAAATGATCAAGAAGCTCTTAACGGTTATAGGGTTACTTGGAGTAGCCTTATCCAATCGTATGACATTTGACCATGACTTCAATTCGCAAATTTGTTCTGGTATCTATTCCAAGCATGATTGGGGAGGATCACACAAACCACATATTGATGTATCATTGCTTCAATATGGTAATGAAAAGTACAATCCTAAAAATCAAGATAAGGATGGGGATGAGAATATTGCAGTAACTTATGTCATTTTTGAGTACCGTGATTTTGGAAACATTGGTGCTTTAATGGACGGTAGAAAGAAATATCTCTGTGATGACGAAGCCATTTCAGCAGGTTTATGTGATCAAAATGATAAGGACAGATTTATTATCAATAAAAGCTCTTCCAATTCAACCATTTTATCTGGTCAATTGACACATCTTGGGTCTGCTCATATTGAATATCCAGTGAATAGTACTGGTTACTACTGTATTTCTACTGTTGCATTTTCAGAAAAGACTTATAAAGGAAGAGTAAATTTTCAAAACGCTTATGGAGAATTAAGTGGTAGTGAAATCCCCAAATTACCAGCTTATGGTATGCTTGCTCTTTGTTATGCCATTGCTTTATCACTTTTTGGCTTTCAATTTTTTAAGAAGAGAAAGGAAAATCAAATTTTACCATTACAAAGATATTTATTAGCAATTTTGGGATTTTTAACATTTGAAACTATAGTAGTTTGGTCTTATTATGATTTAGTTAATCGTTCCAAAAATCCAAGAAGTGGGTTAGTTGTGGCATATATGGTTTTCTTATCATTATTAAATGCCTTAAAAATTAGTTTCTCATTCTTTTTACTCTTATGTATCTCATTAGGATACGGTGTTGTGTCTCTTAAATTGAAAAAGAGTACTATGACAAAAAGTAAGATTTTAGCAGCAATTAATTTTGCAGCTTCACTCGCTTACTTGATTTCAAGATATTTGGAAAATGATTCAAATAATTCAAATTCATCTAAATCATTTGAATCTAATAGTAATAGTGAATGGATCGGAATGCTTACAATGATTCCAATCACCCTCACCTTGACAGTTTATTATGTTTTAATCTTATCATCAATTAGAACTACAACAGCTGCTTTACACCAACAACGTCAAATAATCAAATTACAATTATATGAAAAATTATTTAGAATTATTTTCATGACTGTTTTATTAACTGGTGGAGGTTTAGTATTTTCATCATTTGTCTTTTTAAGTATGTCTAAAACAGAAATGATTGAAGCTCATTGGAAATCAGCATATTTTGTTTTTGATTTTTGGCCAAGTGTGATTTTCTTCTTTGTATTTATTGGAATTGCTTACTTGTGGAGACCAACTGAAACAAGTTATATGTTGGCAATTTCTCAACAACTTTCAGGAACTGGTGATGATGATGATGAAGAAGGTGAAAATGTTGATAGATCAACTGGTTATCATCAAGGTACTGAATTTGAATTGGATGATTTATCTTTAATGAGTCATAGTGATAATGAAGGTAGAAATAATAGAGCTGATAGAGATGATGATAGCTTCGAATTAAGAGACCCTCAAAATGAGGATCGTCCTCCTTTATATGATGAATTTAAACGATCTTCTAAAAATAGAGATCATTTACAAAATTCAAATACAAACGTTGAACCCAGCAACACTTTATTTGATGTTGGTGAAAATGATGATGATGAAGATGATGAAGAAGAAAATGATCATACCAGAGTTGATACCAGATTAAATAAAAAATAAATACAAAATGTGCTTTGAAGCAGCACTACTAGACCAATGCGGGTAGGCTAAATCTTCAACTTGACCACGAGCGAGCGAAGCGAGTGAGTGAGTGAGTGAGTGAGTGAGTGAGTGAGTGAGTGAGAGTAAGTGAGTGAGAGTAAGTGAGTGAGAGTAAGTGAGTGAGTGCGTGAGTGAGTGAGAGTAAGTGAGTGAGAGTAAGTGAGTGAGAGTAAGTGAGTGAGAGTAAGTGAGTGAGAGTAAGTGAGTGAGAGTGAGTGAGTGAGTGAGTGAGTGAGAGTAAGTGAGTGAGTGAGTGAGTGCGTTTGCTTGGCTCTTAGAATATACCGAATTTGCAACTCATTCACACAAACTCGCTTCGCTCGTTTGTTAGAATCTACCGAATTTGCAACTCATTCACACAAACTCGCTTCGCTCATTTGTTAGAATCTACCGAATTTGCAACTCATTCACACAAACTCGCTTCGCTCGTTTGTTAGAATCTACCGAATTTGCTACTCACTCGCTTCGCTCGCATATTTTGATAGTCAAACATATCACGTTACTCTATTTCCATAACGATGGTTATTACATTCCATCACTATAAGCTTTGCGATTATTAGAAATTTACAGTAGTATGGGCAACAGAATGTCACAAACTGATGCTTCAATTGGGTCTTTAGAGGTTGTAAAGGCATCATCATCTAGTGTAGAATAATTCATTACCAAAGTCTAACGTGTAACATGTACGTGCAATGTGCAAAGTGCACCAAATCTCCAAGCGATCTTCCTTCCCAACGCGTCCCATCTTTGTCAAAAAACCAAATACTTAGGGCTCAGAGGCGGGAAAAAATATGGATCGCAGACTCGAATAAACCAAAGTGAATATGCCAATGTAGACAAATGACTAGATGGTAACTATAGCAATAACCAAACAATTGAGATTAACTATTGCTTTTTAATAATAAAAAAACAGTAAATGTCTCAATCATAACAAGGTGTGTTGATTTTTCCCTATAATATCTTGGACCTTTTCATCACAATTCGCTCACTTGGTGGAATCAATAGAGGAAAAAAAAACATAACAAAACTTTTTCTTTCCGTCTCCCACCAGGTATGTCGTCCCAAATCATGGGCGGTTCGTACCATCAAAAATCTGTACGATCTAAAGTCAGCAAACCCACTCACAATGACAGAGGTGATAAATACAGACAGATAGGTCAAGGCCGTGCACATAGACTGGAGAGCTCATCGGAGAAGTCATCGGAGAATGAAAAGTCAAAAAAAACTTCACAAGGTATAGATAAAGAACTCTTTAATGAGTATCATAAATACCTTGAAGAAAATGGTATCTTAAAATTCCTTAAAAAGTATATCCCAGATCAAATGACTAAAACAGAGATTATTCATATGATCATCAACTTAGGTTACAAATATGATATTACAAAAAACATACGTCAATTAGCTGAATCAATGATTGAAAATTTACAAAATGATACAGAACCAAATGGTCAAATAAGAAATGAACTGGAAGCATATAATCCATATTTACAAAGAAAATTACCAAATTATAATGTTGATTCATTCTTAAATGATTTAAAATCAGCTAAAAAAATTATGGTAATATCAGGAGCAGGAATCCTGACATCTTTAGGTATACCAGATTTTCGGTCATTTAAAGGTTTATATTCTCAATTAGAGCATCTTAATTTAACTGATCCTCAACAAGTTTTTGACATTAATGTCTTTAAAGAAAATCCAGAAATTTTTTATTCAATTGCACATATGGTTTTACCTCCAAAAGCTGATTTCTCAATATTACATGCATTTCTTAAAATTCTTCAAGATAAAGATAAACTTTTAAGAAACTATACTCAAAACATCGATGATTTGGAGCTGAAAGCTGGAATCACTGATGATCATTTGATTCAATGTCATGGTTCATTTCGTAATGCTGCTTGTATTACTTGTAAAACAAGTTTTTCAGGTTGGAAAATTTTTGATCATATTAAACAAAAACAAATACCTAGATGCCTTAATTGCTATACCAAAGTGAGTCCCGATGAAGAGGTTCCTTTTAATTATGGTGTCATTAAACCAAATATCACTTTTTTTGGTGAAGATTTACCAAAAAGCTTTCATAAATCAGTGGGCTCTGATTGTAAACAGTGCGACATGGTTTTGGTAATAGGAACGTCTCTTAAAGTGAATCCAGTTGCTTCTCTAATAAATAAGGTTCCAAAAGATGTTCCTAGAATTTTAATCAATAGAGATGACATAAACCAAGACTTTGATCTTAAATTATTGGGATTGACTGATGATATTGCATCTTATATCTGTAAACGCTTGGGTGAACTGTGGAGCGTACCTCATTCAAATTACCATCAAGACAATACTTTACAATGTGTCCCAGATCCAAATTATCGCTCGATATATAGAATCCAATGATTTTTAATTGAGCTGATTAACGTGGCTTTGCTGCAATAAGTGTTATCGAATCATACTTACGTGAGTGGCTAATTTTCTTTTTTTTATCTGAAGTTACAGGTAATACGTAATCAACACTACAACATTAGATCTTAAAACGATGAGTATATATCTCAATAAAATTACTGTAATATATTAATGTACACACCTCCTAAACGCAACATTCGGTATAATGAATCATGAGCGAAGCGAGTGATAGTTATAAAGTTTGTAGAATTGCAAAATCAGTCAGAGTGCAAGCTCGGTCTGACTGCATACTCAGGTGCAAACTCAGGTGCAAACTCAGGTGCAAACTCAGGTGCAAACTCAGTTGTCAAATACAATTCCTTCCCTTATAAAGCGACTCGTTGTGTTTATTGGCTATTACTAAAAAAAAAATTAAGTTAATTCCGGTGGCACTATGCATCTGCAGTTGAACAGCGTTAAATCCATATCATAACATCTTGCGGTGCTGCGCAGCAGCACTTGGCCTTATATTCATTAGAAAGTGCAGTACAACCACCAGAAAGAGTAAATTCACCAGAAAGTGCAGTACAGTCACCACCGGGCAGTACACTCACCACCAGAAACTGCAGTACATTCACCACAAAAAGCAGATTCAACAATAATGGAAAATCCCAATTCATGTCACGGGAGATATCTCATTCAATCTCTTTTGCAATTTATTCTCCACCTCTGTCCAATTATTCACGAGACCATCATAAAATTTAATCTGTTCATCGCATAGTCCCATCATAGATTCTTTCAACTCAGCCCTGTTGAAGCGATCCCAATTTGGATATTCTTCATTGATTATACGATCGGTTAATTCGTCAACTAATTTGGTTTGATTTTCAATTTCCAATTCCAACAGCTTTATTTTGTTTTGCAATTTACTGACTTTAGATTCATTCATAGCGGAGCCAATATGAGGGGTAGCAGATGTAGACAATGTATCCTTGATCAATTGTGTAGTAGTGTTGACGAAACCACCACCACCACTAGAATTTAACATGACCGGGTTTGGTGGTTGCGTTCCTGAAGAACTAGCCAGGTGATCACCTGCTAATGACGTCAAATCATGTTTAGATTTGTTCAAATATTCTTGTAAGACTTGTAAATCAATCTTTTTGTTATGTTGTTGCTCGATTAAATTAGTCAAACTAACAATATATTTAGAACAATCTTTTAAGCTGACTAAAAACAGTTCATCAACATAAGCATGCAAATTACTCCAACTTTTCAGGAAATACTCTAAAGATTCTGCAAATATTTTAAAATTTTCAGCAGCACCTTCTTCACCTTCAATTACTGGACCTGGTGTTCTTGAGGATGATTCTTTGATGAGTTTAGTTGGAGTTCTAGGAGGTTTAGTTGATGATGTTTCTTCAGTTTTATTCACATGAGGAGTTAAATCTGCCAGTTGAACAATTGATAATTTCATTATTTGAGCGGCAAAAGCATTGTAATCTGAAGCTAAATCATGGTTTTTCTTATTTAACTTGGTGAAAATCCTATCTAAACGAAGTAAATTTTCATACAACTTTTTTAGTTTATCATTAATTTCCAATATATCTTTGTTTGTTTCCCGTTTATGTTTTGCAGGTGTGAGGAAATTCATTACAGTTTCAGTTATTAAATCTTCATTCACAACTTTATTAACGAATCCTCCTGATCCAGAGCTAGAACCTGTAGTTGGGTCATCATTAATATTTATTTTCAAGTTTTTAACAAAGGTTGCCCAATCTTGTGAATCACTCACAAATAAATGGAAAATTGACAGTTGCAGTAATTGTTTATGCTCTAATATAAATTTGATAAAGCGATTTAATGAATGAAGTCTCTTGTGTACGAATTCCGAACTAAATGTATCACCAGTTAAGTATTTAAAGTTCAGTTTCAGGGGTAATGGAGGAATCAAATGTGTAGGATAATCATTATTTAGACAGTCATGTAAGATTCTAAAATCTCCATATCTTCGGCGTGCTTTGATTGTGATATAATCCGAAGATGGTTCTTTACTTTTGTAAGATGAAAGCTTAAGAACTGAAGGGTGATTTGTTGTTGTTGTCAAAAGATATGAAATGAAGGATTTGGAGTTGGTATCCAAATCTCTGATAGGGGATGTTACTGATGACAACAAAGAATACTTATTACCATCTATAACCTCTTGTGACTTTTGAATAGGTGTTTCAGGTTCAGTGGATGATGGTTGGTCCAAAATCAAGGAGGAGTGTGGATATGAATCACTATCATCAAGTTCATCATTAGTATTTGCCTCTGGCGACTCAACTAATGACTTTTGACTAGCACTTTCACTGTTGGCCTCTTCAACTTCTTCAGGAATTGGTGTTTCTTCTTGCTTGTTATCAATCTCGGCAGGAGACGCTTCTTCTCTATCCCATTGTACTGACGTGAATTGATCGTCTGACATGTTGTAAAAGTATCCCTGAATAGAAAAAATAAACTTTGCGATCACGAAGTAATATCACGATAACGTTGAGAAGCGTAAAGAACGAGCGAACGAGCGAACGAGCGAAGCGAGTGAGTGAGTGAGTGAGTTGGTGAGTACATTCGTTCGTTCGTGATTTGTTTGATAACAAAGTCAGATTTAGGGTAAATACTTGTAAGATAACACTACACTTTTGTTAGTTTATTTATTCCTCCCCCTCCAAAGTGCTAAAATTAACAACTTTAGCATTTTGAATAAACATCTTTAGCATTGTGAGTAAACATCTTTGGCATTGCAAACAAAACATTGAGAATATACAGTAAATCATATCAACTTTCATATATTAAATAAAATCAATTTTTACATGATTCATACAAATAGGTGTTTCAAACCCATACATAATAAATTATTGTCACTTTCATATCTATTCATATAGACAAAAAACATCAATCCAATAGTCATATGGGCACTGTTTCAATTTTATATAAAAGTATATTCTAACATATTCAGACACGTTTTTATATTCACTACAAAACCATCCACACCCCAGAAGCAATCAAAGATACAGCAACTAAAACTGTAAGTATACTTGCACCAGCTACATCCTTTGTATTTAAATGCAAAGGTTGAGCAAATTCTATAACTTGATAACCAGCAGCGGGATTACCAATAGAAGAACCTCCAGTAGTTGCAGTATAAGGAGCAGGTCTTTTATGAGCAAGTAAACTTTGAATAACTTCCAAAGCAGCCATTTGTTCACCCAAACCAAAAAACCCATCATGAGTACCATTAAACCAATTCATACCACAAGTATGACCATCAAACCCTCCAGTACAAGAGGAAGCAGCGGCATTTGCAGAATCAGTAAGTAATTTTGTAATAACTGGTTCAGTTTGTGGAACCAATACACTAGTTAAACTTAACCATCTTGAAAAATAAGCTTTAAAAGAACGTTGATCAGCATTACAACTTCTCAGTTGTTGACAAGCAGCTTCAAACATAACTTGAGATGTATAACCTGGAATATAAGTAATGTTTCTAAAGAAGACTTGAGCACCATTAAGTAATGAAAGACTTCTATCTAACCATTTTGTTTGACCAGTAAAATTATAAGCATAAGCAGCACCTGCTAAAAGTAAACCTTGATTATAAGTCCATTGAAGTTTTGTAATATTAAAACATGTTGGTGAATCGATATGAACACCATCTCTAACAAATGTCCAATTTTGTCCATTAAAAACAAATGGTTCAATTAAATCAACATCCTCCATCCAATCCCAAATTCTATCAACCCATTCAATATATGAAGCATTATTAGTATATCTTGCTAATCTTGCACCAAGATGTAAAAGACCTGCATTTGCAACAGAATTTTTATAATCATAACCTGAATTCCATTGAAAAATTTGCCATCTAAGACCTCCCCCACATTCTTTATCATCCCATCTTGCAGTCATTGTATTAAACACTGCCTGAGCTAAACTTAACCAAGCTTTACGATCATCTTTAGGGTTAGTAAAGTTACGTTCTGCTGCTGCCATAACTGCGATTCCCCAAAATACTTGATCATCATTACCTTCTGTAGTTGTTTCATTTAATGGAATATAATTAAAATATTCTCCAGTTTGATATTCTAATGCCAGTTTAATCACTTCTGTATAAGTATCATTTTGAGTAAAGTATGTATAATCAATCATACTTCCCCAAGCTCCACCTGCTTCCCACCAATAATATGGTTTTTGGAAACGTCCAATAGTACCACCTTTGTTCTTACCATCGTAATAATCCATCAACCCAGTAGAGATTAATGATAACGCATTTTTAATCGATGTCTCGTTATTGGTATCAAGACTTATGGCTTGAACACTGCTAACTAACCCCAATACTGCCAATCCAACTTGAATGGCACTTGGTAAGTACATGATGGTTTTTTTTTGTTTTACTAATCGCAAGGGTTTATTTTTTATCCCAATTAAGAATCTGGTAAATCTTCATCTCTTGCATGGGGGCTGTACAGAAAGACAAGTTTAGTATGAAGGAAAGGTGAAGGGAAAAAGCTCAGAGTAAAGGGTATTTAAAAGTTTAGTATAGTGGGTATTTACAAGTTAATACCATATAAGGCATTCTCAAGCCAATACCATAAAAGGACAAGCCAATACCATATAAGGACAAGCCAAGCTTGCCCCTGTAATGATGAAGATCACCAAGCTTTAATTTTGATCAACTTTAGATCTAATTATTTGTTTTCTTATATATATAACTCACCATCTTTATGAACCGAACCAAAGATACAAGAGTTGGAAATCACCATTCCAGTACATGGAGGATCCAAGCTAGAAAGTGACTATATTAAAGTGTAAAGATATTTCTGTAAATGAAAAATGAATAAAGATTAACTAAAACTATTATGTGAGTATTGGTGTGGTTCTTCCAAGCTTCTCTTTATCTTAGCAAACTCGAGACCCAAACATTAGTCGATGCTGCTCATATCTCGTTATTTTTAGAAATAGCTGCGAAATTCTATAAATATACATGAATTCGATGTTACAGACGAACGGGCGAACGAGCGAAGCGAGTGAGTAAGTGAGTGAGTGGGTACGTGAGTAGCGAATTCTGAGAGAGTGAAACTAACCTCTAAAGACCCGTCAATAATGTAGCAATATTCGCAGTACTATCACTCGAGTCAAACCCAATTCTTATACTTTAATCAAGCACTCATAGTACTGCTTTGCAGTACTATTCGTATACTCTCACTCATAGTACTGCAAAGACTATCTTTGCAAATAATTTTCCATCTAGAGAGATTTATTCGTCTTTTCTTTCAAATTTTAAAAAGTTTAAGGCTCAAAGCAAGAGTATGACTAATAAAGGATGCTTTAATAAACAAATTTAATGAATTGTGCTTCAATAAATAACATTTAGTGAAATGCTTCAATAAACATTCAGTGAAATGCTTCAATACACTTTACAAGAGTGGTTAGATTATCCAATTGATTAAAAAACCACCCTTATCGAACCAAACACTAACCTCTTCAATTATTGATAAATCTTTTATTCTTGTCAAGCATCTTCGAAAACAACACTTCTCGAAACACTTACAATACTAATTTACATAAAGCTAAATATCTCCTGGTTTTAATACTGGATCCAATATCTCAGCACTACCTTCTCTTGGAAGATTAGATTCAGAACCAGAGTTTGATTTCATGGCAGCAACTGCGGCAGCAGCTTTGCGAACAGTTTCCAATACACTTTCATCTTCCAAATCATCTTCACTACCTTCATTATCAGTTAAATCACTCATTTCTTCATCTTCTTCAACCTCTTCTTCCAATTCTTCTTCCAATTCTTCTTCCAATTCTTCCTCTTCCATTTCTTCTTCACCATTTTGTTTTGAAGAATTCAATTTAAAAACTTGATCGAAATTAACAAAGTCACTAATAAAACCATCACGCAGTAAAGATGATACTAAAGCTTGTTGATCTTTTGAATCGGAATGTAAACGAATCAAAGCATCGTACACCAAGCCTGCTGTGTGCACGTTATATTCAGCACCCTTGATAGCATCTTTTATTTCATGAATTTTAAGTTTCATATCATAAGTATAAATGTTTGTACTTGGTTTAAAGTTAATATGATTAACTTTAATGATAAGAAGGTTATAAATTCTATCAAAATTAAAGTAAACACTTGATTGTTTAACTTCACCTGAAGTTTTAATTTCAGATTTATTAATATTAGCTTGATTATGAACAAAATTATGAATTCCACGAATCAGATTTGAATTTTTAACATCAGCAACATTTGATATAACTTGATTATATTCAACTTGCATTAATGCAATAAGTGGATCGATATAAAAAGATTTCAAATTTGTATATAAATTTTCTTTAATATGACGTTCTTGTTTTGAATTATTATTTTCACCATGATCAAATTGACCTAAAAGGTTTGTAAATTCAGTTGGGAATTCATGTAAATAAACTAAATTATGAATATTTTCATTTTCACGTCTAAATTCTAAAACTTTCAGTAAAAATGGTTGGAATTCAGCATATACATTACCATATCCATAAGGATCTATTTTTGATGTTGAAATATTCAGTTTAATTTCTTCACCTGGGTTACCTAATTTAGATAATTCTGTTAAAATAGCATATTCATCCAGTTGAGGAGTTTCATTATTTTGTTGATTATTTTGTTGATGATATTGATATTGTTGATTATATTGTTGATTTGGATGTTGATTTGAATGTTGATTTAAAGCTTGTTGATTTGAAGGTTGCATAGATGGATTACTTAATCTTCTAGAATATTTTTTTTGATAAACACGTTTCATACCTGGTTGTTGTTGTTGTTTAAAAGTATATCGAGTAGCTGCACCCATTGCATCATCATTAGGTACTGGTGTAACATATGAAGGATTTGATAAAACTTCGGAAATTTCAGCTTCATAATTAAAAGGTTTATTATGAAATCTTTGAAAGAATTCATCATTTAAAAGACCTTCTTCTTCCATAAAATTATCAGTAACTGATTGTTCACGAAATTGTTTAAGTCCATATAACATGGTTTCATCTGCTAATGGACGACGTGAATTCTTCTTGTTCCTTTCAATAATTCTACATTTGGCACATGTCTTATATTGCATAACTTCAGGTGGTTCATCCTCAAGTCTCCGACGTTTACAACGACGACATCTTCTTTGCTCATCCATTTTAATGTATTTGATCGCTTAATACCTTCGCGCAAGAACTTCGCGTTACCTACCCAATTTTTTTATTCAAATTTCAATGCTCGAATTTGCGAGTCAATCAAGTGTATCTGGTTGCTTCCCAATTTAATTGACACCTGTTGATTGATTAGGTGGCAATGGATTTATCTAATGGTTTTAAAGGAAAAATTTTAAAATCTTGTTGTTTTTTCTTCTGCTTAGAAATGGACCGTCACGTGAGAAAAGATAATCACATGAATTAGACTAGAAATGACTATAAGATAATGAAGAATATAAAGAAATGACCTTTATAATGATTTAAGAGTATTCTTGACATTAAGCTTTTTTGGGTGATATCATTCAAGTTGGCATGGATTTGAGAGTCTGAAAATTATTCAATCTATATACTTGATATTGTTAATTCTGTTATGTGTTTTCTTCTGTTTCTGTTCTGTTTCTGTTATGTCCTGTCCTGTTCTGTCCTGTTCTGTTCTGTCCTGTTCTGCCCTGTTCTGTCCTGTCCTGTCCTGTTCTGCTCTGCTCTCTTTCTACTCTCTATTCTGCAAATCCTCTCTGATCCTTTAATAGTCCCCGCTTTACATCTGGGCCGTTTAAGAAACCTGCATAGTAATAGGGGCCAAGAGGCGATTAATAAAGAGAGAAAGGACAAAAAAAAAAAAAAAAAAAAAAAAAAA
>JAKUAJ010000013.1:0-76490 GCA_030562865.1 Kodamaea lidongshanica (nom. inval.) | reverse complement strand
GGACTTTTTGGAGATTATGGACATGCTTGACCGTCGATTGAACGATAAGGGAAAGAACTGGCGTCATGTTGCCAAATCTTTAACAGTATTGGATTACTTGGTACGTTTTGGATCTGATAAATGTGTATTATGGCTGAAAGATAATTTATATATTATCAAAACTTTACGTGAATTCATACATTTCGATGAATCTAGTAACGATCAAGGAGCAATCATTAGAGTCAAAGCAAAGGAATTGGTTGCCTTATTACGTGACGATGAAAGATTAAAAACAGAACGTGCAAACATTAATGGCCGTGGAGAACGCCGAAACCCAAGAAAAGACAGAGAAAGACAAAATGAAAGAAATGGTAATGACCCTTATGATGAAGATTTGGAAAGAGCTTTGGCTATATCAAGAGCTACTGCAGAAGAAGAACAACGTAGATTAGAACAAGATGAAAATGACCCGGAATTACAAGCTGTCCTTAAATTATCTTTGGAAGAAGATGAAATGAGAAAAGCTCCTCGTTCAAATGATCAAAACTTATTGGATTTGAGTGATGAACCTCAACCTCAACAATATTATGTAACTGGTTATTATCAACAACAGCAACAACAACAACAACAACAACCTCAGTTTGATATTTTTGGTAACCCTATACAAGATCAAGCTAGTTTTTACCAACAACAACAATACTTGCAACAACAACAACAACTTCTTCAGCAACAGCAACAACAACAATACCTCCTTCAACAACAACAGCAACAGCAACAACAACAACAATATCTCCTTCAACAACAACAGCAACAACCAATGTTTACTGGCTTCAACCAACAGCCTCAACAATTCTTCCAACAACCTCAAGACCAATTGCAACCTTTGAAGACTGGAAGCAACAACCCATTTGCATTGCAATCAGAAAAGCCATCGGCACCAGTCAATTCTCAACCTTCATTGAATGACTTGAACCAAAACCAACAAGTTCAACAATTCCAACAATTCCAACAACAACCTCAACAACCTCAACAAAGTGAACAGCCTCAACCTATGAAAGCTCAACATACTGCCGGATCCAAATTCAACGAAACTCATAGCGAACTCAACAACTTGTTGGCACAAGGCACAGGGTTGGATACCTTTGGTAACACTGGTGCTACCAGAATTCCTCATCAATTCACCAAAACCCAAACTTTTATCAATTCAAGCGGTACAGGATATAAACAACAAACTGATGACGTGAGATTGAGCTCCAACGCAACTGGTAACCCATTTTTACAACAACAACCAAAACCAGTTTACCAACAAGCTCCACAAGTTAACCCAGCATATACTGGCTATGGATTTGGTAATGCTCAACAGCAAAATCAACCAAGGCCAGATGGTCCAAGCTTGATAGATATTTGATTACAAGATATAATGTATTGTTTAGAATTGTAGGGGTCAAAAAAGTAGTTGGGGAAAAAGCAGCAATGCGTCAAGTTACAGAGTCATTATAGGAGCTTTACTTCTGCACCATGATTCGTTACACGAGTATTCCTTCTACGCAATGAGCCGTTACACGAGTCTACCTTCTACGCAATGAGCCGTTACACGAGTCTATTAGTCTACAAAATGCGATGCACTTATTCGCTCTCGCTATCTTACATCTAAAAATATCCATTAATCTACTGTGTAATCTTCATATTTAGATTACCACCATGCTTATATATATCCACTGTGGATTTCGTGAAAAGACAATTATGCCTCCTGGTAACTCTATGCAATGTGTTCAAATGAAGAATTGAGCAACTCCAAAACTGGAGGACTTACCGAAGAAACGTATACTGACGATGCCATTGGAGCCTTGATTTTCAACTGTGAGCTAGCAACTAGATCATGTGAATTCCAAGTACATGTAACGTGAGTGTTAGGTGATGACGATTTATGAACCTAGGCTTTTGTCAAAGTTTCTTTGTGGTGGTTTCCATGTACTTCTGAGTAAGATATTGCTACCTTCGCTCGTCTGCTCACTCACTCACGAACTCTTTCACTCACGTACTCACGTACTCGCTCACTCTTTCACTCACTCACTCACGTACTCACTCACTCACTCACGTACTCACTCACTCACTCACTCACTCACTCACTCGCTACGCTCGTTCGTTTCATTAGCTATACAAGTTAAATACATGAAAAACGCCCGGGATCTGTTCTCATGTTAGTCACTGCTGGCAATTTCCCTATTAATACACTGTGGTACTCTTCGTTATTTGTTAGAATGGCCTCGCTCGTTACCGGTATTATAAATTTAGCCAGCGCTGAGCTGGGCACCATACTGAAAGTAGTAAATTTCATTCAAGTAATCCATAGCAAAACTCAATTACAATTCATCAACTCCTTATAATCGATATTTTTCAAATGGCTCAAGGCACATTTTGAATATAGAGCGAACACACCAATCCCATTCCAATACAACTCCGTCACCTTCAGTCTCCTTCAACCATTGCTTGAAATTCTTGATTAACTCTGCATCCAATGTGTTATGGCAAATCAAGATAATCTTATCCTCCATCCCTGGAGAAGGTCGCACTTGTTTTTTGAACACTTTGCCAGGTTTTATTATTTGATGACTTTCTAAGCCATGATCGCCAAGTATTCTTGCAATCAAGCTTGGGCCACCTTTCAAATTTGATGAAAGATTGAGATTCAACCCACTAAAAAGTGACCCTTTGTTAGGTGAATAAAGCAAATTTTCCAAAGCATTTCCTTTGGTGACACCTAATTCAGCATTGATTTCTTTGGTGGAAAGCACTTTGTCCAAGGTGTAATGATCCATGTTAAATTCTTTATTGAAGGTATCCACCTCCAAACCATTAAGTTTTTTCACCACTTCAACCAAGTACTTGGGGTGGACAATTTTGGTAACCTTTGCCAAACTTCGTAAGAATTTTTCAGTCCTTAGAATTTTGGGTGCAATCAACACATTAATTTTGTATTTTGGAGAGAAATCTCCAATGACTTTTACTCCGAGATTTCCAAGTTTTGAAATTTCTGTTTTTGAAAGAACGATTTCATTTTCACATCCTGTCATTATTGCTATTACTTCAAACCCATTTTGGGAAGAAAATGATGAAGATAATGAAGAGTTTGCTGCTGCTGCTAATGCTGCTGCAGTTGTTTCTCCAATCGATAATTGTGTTGATGCTGCCAGAACTTCTTCATTTGTACCTTCGATTTTCTGACGTTTTTTGGGTGTTTCGGACAGTCTTTCTAACTCATCCATATATGATTTCATCTTTCTTGAACTTTTAGCAATTTCCTTATATTCATTCAAATCAGACATATTATCATGTAACTTTTCGGCTGCAACTTTTGCAGCTGACCGGCTGCCATAACGCAGTTTCAAAGCAGCATCTTGAACTTTTTTCTTTGCACGTTCTGGTATTTTTGGAGATACTTTAGTTTGAGTTGACTCGTCTTCACTCATGCTATCATCGATATCTTTGCTTATTAGGCTTTTAGTTTGATACCATTGTGATAAATCCGAATCGGCAAGATTTGTAATACCCAAACCTCTGGAGATACCTTGATTAGAATTACCCAATAATGTGTATTTCTCTTCTTTACAGTCAAGTAATTTCCATTGTGAATAACATTCTTCAATCCAGAGATGATTAACAACTTTGATCAAAGGATTACTATTTTCATCCAACCACTTTTTGGTGGCCGTTTCATATTTTTTACCCTCTGATTTAGCTGCCAATAAATATTGATTATCTCTTGTTAAAGTTTTGGTGAATTTGCCTCCCATTATGGTTATTAAATTAGATAAATAGGTACGAGCATCACCACTATAATTAGTCACCAGGATATTTAACCCCTCGAATGATTCCAACGGAGTTTGCGGGCTTGGGTAAAGCAATAAATTGGCCTCTCGAGGAACTATCCATTTTCTATTCACAATTACTGAAAATAGCCAATGTAAATTGCCCACAATAATCGAACTTGATCTTGCACTTTGTTTGTAAGCATCCCCATATCTATATCTACCGATGTAAATATCGATTTTTTGGGAAGAAAGAGATATTGATCCACCAAGCTTTTGAATCATTTGTTTAATCGAGGCAAATAACCTTTCAGAAAGATTATAGTCTGGCAGAATATAGAAGGATTTATTTTGAAAGAAATCAATCTCGAAATCATGGTCATCCTTAAGCTCAACATTCTCAGTCATGTTGGTTAATAAATATGGTGTTTCATCGAGCTTGGAGCCCAGAATCAAGCAATGTTCGATCCATTGAGGTGAAACGATTTTGATATCAATATCTTCTCCATTTTCTCCTCCTCCACCACCACCCCCAACACTGGATGCTATTATACTCTTTTCATTAGTCAAGTCAAGTGCTATTAAATGAGTGGTGTATTTTGTCAAAACATCTAAATGAGACCCTCCAAAAGCTCGGACACCTCCGTAGATTGCTTCTTTATCCCCATTGGCAAGATTATCTGCAACACAAACAAAGCAGTCCTTCAAAAAAAACTTGGGATCAGGGTTATAAGTCTTGGGACTAAGATGTCTTTGCATCAGTAAGGAGTCATAAACCCATTGAGCAGTTGTAATTGGTATCATGCAGTCACGAGCACGCTCGTATTCAGAGAAATCAATAGTTGATGTCACGATGTGACTGATTCTATTGTTTGAGATCAAATAATCGGTGTCTTGTGTGTTTGATTTGGTAATCACAGTAGCATGGTTGTCCTTAAGCGACGACACGAGGGTCTCGATCTCGTCTGCATCGTTGAAGGAGATGCTTGTTATGACTAGGAAGACGGAGCCCGTGAACATAATTTTGTTGTTACGCGTGAATTCGTTCTGTGCTGCGAATCACTTTAATGTAAATGGAATATCTTGACTATTAAGGGAGGATGATTCTATATAGATATAAAGTATAAAGTGAGTGTATTTCAAGATTACTAATGATGTTTTGATGATTAATCTCAAAACAGCTACATGGTGTGTAGCTTTTGATTGTGGCAATGAGCTAGTATGGGGAAATAGCATTTTTGTTAATACCACTTGATAACACCACTTGCACTTTCAGATTGTTCGTTCACACTCACGAACTCACACTCACGAATGAACTCACGAATGAACTCACGAGCGAACGAATGAACGAACTCAAAAGTTCGCTACTCTCGCACTCACACTTATTTACTCACTCTAACTCGCTTCGCATGTCGCTCTAGTACTCACTCACTCACTCACTCACTTACTCACACTCACTCACTCACTTACTCTCACTCACTTACTCTCACTCACTCACTCACTCACTCACTCACTCACTCACTCACTCACTCACGAATGAACTCACGAATGAACTCACTCACTCACTTACTCTCACTCACTTACTCTCACTCACTTACTCTCACTCACTCACTCACGAATGAACTCACGAACTCACGAATGAACTCACGAATGAACTCACGAACTCACTCACTTACTCTCACTCACTTACTCTCACTCACTTACTCTCACTCACTCACTCTCACTCACTCACTCGCAAACTCGCTTCGCTCGTTCGCACGTTCGCTCGCACGTTCGCACTACAAAACCATCATGTTTAATGCATCCTATTACTATCTAAGACTTATACGCTTAAGCGAAGGCGTAAAGGAGTGCTCTCATAGGATTTTTTTTTATCGAGCAACATAATACCTCGAGCAAAATCGTAAAAGTACGATGCGTGCAGCGTACCGACCTCGAATGAGGCTAGGCTAAATTAATTATTATGACGATGGAATGCAGCTTAATGTTTGTGATTTAGTCATTGAGTGATTCTAATTTTTTTTCTTTTTATTTTGTTTTAGATTGATTGTTAAAAAAAAAAAGAAGATCTGATTGCTAATTATTCTGTTTCTGATTCCTTTTTATCATCCACTTCTAGTGTTATTCTATGTGTCAGTAACTTTTCATCGAACAAGTCTCTTCTATCATTATGAAATCTTTTAGCCCACAGCCTGCATAATACACTTGCTTTCATAAATTTTTTTGTTGAATATTTTTTAAAGAATTCATCATGCTCAACAGGTGAGATAAGATATTGAAAGATGAGCTCTACACAAACTTTCATATCATTAACTCTATAACCACCAGAATAATGTATAAGATTACCATTCCATACAGGAAGTTTTTTCATGATTAATCTTGCCAAATACATCGCCAGAGCGCAACATAATGATGGTTTGAATCCAATAAATTTATAATCTATTGCAGTAATTTCAAGTAAATATTTTCCTAGAGTTCTCAGTTGAACATCATATTCATCAGCTTTTGATATACGTCTTAAAAAATTCATTGGATTTGGATAATTGAGATCAAAATTAAGTATAGTTAAAATATACTTTTCTGCTTGTAATATTTCTTCTTCAGTATAAGAACCATCAGTAAAATATGCATAATTTTTAACTGACGGTGAAAATACTTCTTCATATTTTGCAGCTATGAAAAGGGAACCTGTCGCCAATAATTGTAATTTATCAATTTGTACAACTTCAACACTCATAAATCTATCCATCAATGATATTGCAAGAAATAATGATTCTGGTAATAGTCTAAATCTTAAATGCATTTCAACTAACCAATCTACTAAGATTGAACGCATCTTTGGTTTCAAATGTTTTTGTTTAATCAAGTATTGAGAATCTGGTAACATACGCGTCTCTAATTCATAAAAATAATGAAAGATATCATTAACATATTCTGATGCCATTAATGGATCATCCAGATCTTCTTCATCTAAATCTTGCCATTCATAATCGATTAGACGTGATTTTTTATATTGTGCATGAGCAGATTTACTCGGTACTGTTGTATGTGGTATATGCAATTTCTCCACCAAATTTGTAGATGATTCAGTTGCTGGCCTTTTCTGTGGCATTCTTATCTCTTTTTCATTTGTAGAGCTTGTAGAGCTTATATTTGTCTTTTTATTTGTTGTTGATGCTGTACTTGTATTTGATGTATTTGTGGTTGATGAATTTGTTGTTGTGATATGAGTCGAAGCCGACGATGTTGCTGAAGATTTAGTTGTCTTTTGTTGTAAAGGCCCATGATCACCTCCTAATGGTCTTTTCTTTGTTGTAGGAGGTGGTGGTGGATTTATTTTTGTATTATTAATAGTTTTATTATTACCCGTAACCCCGTATTGGTTCGACACGTCGCCTAGGTATTGACGATCATCTTTTTCTTCATCTTGTTGAGTAACAAGTGTAGTAGTATTCATACCACTAGTTGAAGTTGGATTCATCTTACTCACAACTGGCTCAACTTTAGACCTTGCTAACCTATATTCATTCTCATTGTTGATGGATGATGTTGTCTCAGCCATGATTGAATCGACTAAAAGATTAGGCCAAAAAAAAAATTTAAAAAAAATTTATCAACAACAACAACAATTGCTAGTCCGATATTCAATACTAGATGTATGATCCAGTTATAATGCTTTGATTGCTAAAGACACTCTTTTGCCCTACTTGATTAACCGTGGTGAAGGAAGGAAAATTTTTATATATATGTATACACACTAGACTTTTTTTGTGCTTGGTGGGTATATATTTCTTTCTTTTTTATGTGCGTGTGATAAACAAATTCAAGGTATTACTCCAGGGCAAAGCAAGTACTTCTGCTTTATAGATATCAATTGAATGATAATAATCGTTACAACCTGCTGAATTTGACCAATTGACTAACTTAAATAACTAAATACATCTTACAATATTTAAATAAAAAAAATTTAATTGATGAGCAAAATTCATTTGATGAATAGAATTCCAAATTTCATCTCTTCACGTCTTCACCACAACCTCACTATCTCTCCCTAAATGTGGGTGTGCGGGTGTGTGTGTGGGTGCATTTGTAAGCGTGTGGGTGGTCATTTCTATTATGGGATTAAACAAATAGAGGATCTAAGTTCTGAAATCTCAGGTTGTTGTTTCGCGTCTCAAAACTCATAATTACCCGATTTAGAAGCTTTGTAAATACATTATGGCACAACTAAAGAGTGACAAAATGCAATTACAATAAAGAATTGCATAGTCAAAATGTGACGCGTGTATCGTATAGGGAAGAAATCGCAAGCATTACTTGAAGCATTTTTAAAACATTCTATTGCAGGGGTTCTATTTAAAAAAAAAAGTAAGTCATATTCACCTTGCATGAGTCCCCATGATTATTTAAGTCATATTCACCTTGCATGAGTCCCCATCATTATTTCAGTATGATTTTCATTTGAATTCTTCTTTTGATTTGAAATGAATAAATTACAATGTTCACATTTAGAGTTTATTCCTTCACATCCGTTACAATGTTCACATTTAGAGTTTATTCCTTCATCATCACATCCGTTACAATCCCCATTCATGTTTGCTCTTTTACCAATTTTAGATTTCACTTTTTCATCTTCTTTAGAATATTGAGCCTTGGATATATTTCTCTTGACTTTGGCGCCGTGCTTTGATGATATATTACGATCAAAATTATTCCAATCATAACCTTGCTCATCCTCAAAAAACCCTTTACCTGAATAATTGTCACCTCTTTTAGGCTGGTTCCAATCTTCTTTTTTACCATTTTCCTGCACCCTACTTTCATTGCTTGCTCTTTCAATTGAAGCATCAAATGAGTTTTTAAAGTTTGATGGGACGTATATTGGTCGCAGGTAATCATCAGTAGATGTAGTTGAATCAATCGATTCTTCACTAGATGATTCATAATCAACGTTGCCAGTATTTGATTCATAATCAACGTTGCCGTAATCTACTTCATAATCAACTTTGCCGTATTCATATTCATTCTTTTCATACCCCCTTTCATCTTTACTTTGCTTTCGACTTTTGCCAAGAGAATCCGCTCGGCTCAAGACATCATAAACGTCTCCATAAATATCATCTTTCCTTTGTTTCGACTTTAAGGTTTCTTGACTTGTCAATTTTTCAGATTTACCACCCACAATTCTATCGAGTGCAGCTTTATTGTTCAATTGGCCAGGTTTCTTTTTCGGTATCTTGGAGCTTTTCTGGGGTCCCATTTTCAATATGAAATCATCCACATAATCATAATCTTGTCTATGTTTATTTTTCTTAAACTTGTTTTTATTAAGAAAGGCTTCTGATCTTGTGACAGGATCCACATAACTTTTTGACCTTATTACTGGATCCATATAATCCCTTGTGACTGGATCCATATAATCCCTTGTGATTGGATCCATATAATCCCTTGTGATTGGATCCATATAATCCCTTGTGATTGGATCCACATAATCTTCTTCAGAGATTGATTCTCCAGGATCTCTCCCCTGGAATTTAGACATTCTTTTTGATTTAGCCTTGCTAGTTTGCCTTTTCTCATCTTTACGTTTCTTAAACACATTCATCGTCTCATCAATATCTCGATCATTATCATAAGTATAATTTGCTCTTGAAATGGAATCCAAAATATCTTGGATAGACTGTGCTTTGTTGAATTTGTTTGAGTACTTTTTTTGCAAGTATAGGAGAATTCGTATATCCGGGTGTAATGAGTTTTCTGATTCTGAATCCCATGGCGATGATTCCGTGGGAAACGTTTCCTCTTTATATGATGATGGTGAGCCTTTTGGACTCTTTTGTGATTTCATCGACTGTCTCAACTCTTCCCCCATTTCTTTAAGGTCAAAATCTTCTTCTTTTTTCCTTTCAAGAAGCTCTTTCAATGAGTATTTGATTTCTTTTATATTACTTTGGGGAATCTTTGGGATTGTTTTTGATTCATCCGTATAGTTTTCATTTAATTCTTGCTTGAAATGAAGTTTCTTTTTTGATTCTTCTTTCTTTGGTTCATTTGAAGTTTCATTTAAAGCGATATCCAATGCTAAAAGTTCATCCTTGAGGTTATTGTTTTGAGCGTGGAGTTGGTTAATTTGACCTTGGAGTTGACTAATTTGATCTGTAAGTTTAGCATTATGACCTTTAAGTTCATTATTTTGATCTGTAAGTTCTTTATTTTGATTTTGGAGTTGGCTAATTTGATCTATAAGTTTATCATTATGATCTTTGAATTGACTAATCTGATCTTTGAATTGACCAATTTCACTCTTAAACTCATTTTTTTCATTCTCCAACTCCTTACTTCGATCTCTCTCCAAATCATAAAGATTTTTATATTTAACCAATAATTCACGAGATTTATTCAATTGCTTATTTTCAGAAGGCCATGAAGAAAACCCTTTATTAGACTTTAGTTGATTCTCTTTTTGTAATTTTTTATTATGTATTTCAAGCTTTTCATTCTCTAATCTTAAAGATTTCAATTCACTATGACACATTCTTAATTCAGATTTTAAAGATTCAAGTTTCCGATTACTTTGAGATTGGATTTCTAATTCATGTTGTTTATCACTTTCGGATGCTTGTAAAAGCTTTATGGTCTTGACAAAGTTATCGATGGCATTTGGTTTTAATTGAATGTAAAGATCTCCTCCTTCTTTGAACAGCATTCCAGCAGGGACATTTGGAATGAGTTTATGAGTTTGTCGAAGAAGTAGTTTTGCTTCATCATCAAGGTCATCTTGTAATAAAAACAAATCTAATTGTCTAGTATCCATATTATGATAATCATCAAATATCTTCTTCTTAAGTGGGCTTGATTCAGGGCTTCCATACTTGTCAAACAGTCGAATGTATGGACTACTTGTCTTTAAAGGTCCCGACCTTTTTGCACTCTTTCTTAATTCATATGACTCGTCGAGAGTCTCGCTATCGCGATAAGTGTCAATCCCACTGAACACACTGAGGTCGTCTTTATCCTGTAAAGACTCCATAGCCAGGTAGTGAGCCACGAGATGGTTTGTCGATTCGTCCTCCATGAGCGCGTATTTTAAAACGCGATGTTTGATCTGGTGTTCCCATTTGCACTGCGAGTATTGTAGGGGAATGTAAGGTTAATATGATTGTGGGTTGAATTTTATTGTAAAGTTAGTATTGACTGAGAGTTCTATGTTTCAAAGGTTACTTTGTCAGTGTTGATGTTTTGCTGTAGATTTTTGACTATAGAATGTGTGGACTAATCTATTCCTACTGACATACAGCATGAATGCCTTACTGGTGTAGCTTTATAACACCACGATTCACACAAAAAATCCCCTAATTTATAAAGGCAGTAATAAGTGAGGTTAGCTATACTGTTTGGTTAGCTTATTGGCCATTATTACCCTTAAAGAATAGTTGTATGTATTGGTTGAACAAGCTATTTTGTCAAAAATTCGCAGCCAATCTAAGAGAATCAACCTGGCAAAGGCCCCATATACAAATGTTTGTCATACGAATATGTACAACATAATATCATGTATAATTCAATGTGAAATTTGTGAATTCTACATTCTCAGTTTGTAATATGTCTTTGACATCATTGACGAGGCATCCATTTTCCATAGTGCTATTTATTAGTCAAACATGAACCGATACAGCCAAACATGAACCAACATAGCCAACCTGAACCAACACAGACAACATGAACCAACAAAGCCAACATGAACCAACACAGACAACATGAACCAACAAAGCCAACATAAGCTCAATATACTTTTTAACACAAGAGTTCGTTCGTTCGTTCGTGAGTAGCAAATTCTTTGATTGAGTGCGTGAGTGATTAGCGAATTGATTTGAACAAGCGAACCAAGTGAGTAACACACTCCTTGATTCGAACAACTCGCTTCGCTCGAGTGACACACTCCTTGATTCTAGTTCTTATCAAAAGACATGGTCAATGATTGTTTTTTAAAGGGTGCAAAATATATGCAGCATTCAAGTACGTTAAAGCGTGCTCGTTTTTATTGATCTGTATATGTGGAGAAATTTCACAGTATTTCATGATAAACCTAACGATTCGATGAAGCAACAGCATAATTATTAAACTGTGGAGCTCCACGAATCAAGCTCTATTCATTAAACTCTATGAATTAATTCAGCTAATAATCAACTCTATGCATTAAACTATGAATCAACTCTGCATAATTAAACTTCTAATAATAATTTTATCCACTACTCGTACAACCTATTACCTTTGTGTAAATATCAGTAAGCTTGGGGTAACGGGTTACAGGATTGACAATGCCGTGCGAGAAAGATGCCCGGCAAAGCTTATAGACCCTTAAGTACAGAGTTAGTGTCACACCTAAACTTTATTTGGTTGGGGCTTTAATAAGCGAATCTATGTAACCACTCGTACAAGATATTATCATACCGAAAACTGTAAACGAATAAATAATTAGAGCTTTATGGTATTCAAATTTCTGCCCAGCTCAAGCCACCACGTTCAAGCCACCCAAATTTACCCAACTTCCTATATAACTTTCTGTCCAACTCAAGCCACTACGTTTAAACCACCTCTGGAACTAACGACACAAAGTCATCAGATTTGGCCAATCTTGCGATTCCAATTCACTAGACGACTAAGGCGCTCATGAAATCTTAGAGGTTATTGTTGTTTTGATCTGTATGATTAACTTTGAATTTATTTCTAAACTATAAGAATTATGGTTGAAATCAATCTTCAACCCTCAAATGTCAAAATATAATTGAATACTTGATAGTTATTTTGATGATACTAAACTTAATGATATTTAACTTGATAGTATTCACTCAACATCTCTCAATCGCTTCACTCAACATATCTCAATCGCTTCACTCATCACTCGCTTCGCTCGCTCTTCGTTTGCTCGCTCTTCGTTTGCTCGTGTTCATGCGTTTACACGTTTTACACACTCTCAATTAACTTCATAAATCATCTATTGTTCAAACTAAATTGACAGTGCAAACAGGAAAGCCTCTCAAGAACAAACTTCATGCTTTATACAAACACTACTCAATCATAATTATGCATTTTCAAAACTCCGTATTCTCACAAACTTTGCATACTCTCACCAATACCTATCCACTCTTGAAAATCAAAAAGGCTAAATCGCCAATATAAAAGTAAATGAAATAGCCTTGCTCATGAGTAACATAACTACCAAAACTCTTACCAACAATGACATGCCAAGTTGCACCATACAATTGATCCAACTCCTTCTTTAAGAAAGTGGCGATATCTTTCTCTATACGATACTCTTTAGCTTGCAGAGCCAATTCAAAGATTTTGGCTTGCATTTCTTCCGCAAGATCGGATGCTTTTAAGATGGCTTGAACGTTAGTTATAAACTCAATTGATTCTATTGATTAGATACTTACGGGTATCACTTTCAGGCATATTTAGATTTTTTAATAACTCGCAAAAAGATTCAAAAAATCATTATCAAGAAGGTTGTGGGAATGGTTAGCGCAGGGAGTATAACGACGCATTTCTATAAGATGGCGCATATAAGTACCATAAACTATTACATCTATACTAGTGAGAGTGGTACTGATCAATCACTTTTGGAGTTGGAACTTCAAATACGGTATAGTCATCCCAAGATCTTAATCACTTATCACAATAAATCTTTATATTATTTCGAGCTTGGAACTAATACAGAGAATGATACAAAGTTAACAACAGATTATCCACAGTTAGTATTAAAAGATTCGGGATCAATTAATGTGGAACAAGCTGCAAATGTAAATGGTAAGAACTCCAGTGATGAAAATGCACCTTTTGCAAGTTTCTCCTTTTTAAAAGCATTTAAAAAAATGATTCAATTTAATCTATCAAGTAATGGATCTATTAAAATCTTTGGTAATCATTCAATTATTGCTTTAAATGATGGCAAATTCAAATTATTACATATTGAACCTATACTTCATCCATATGGAGATTTATTATTATCAATCACTTTAAAAAACAATCCAATATTTCATAATTCAAACATTATAAATATAAATCCTGAATTAAGTCCAAAACGGGATTATGTCATTTTCTTATTACCAAGTGGAATTAGATGTCATTTATTTGATGATACCAATATAGTTTCAAACTTGGTTATTAAAAAGTATTCACCAAACGAAAACCTTCTAAAGCTTATTAAATTAAGCACAGGAATGGATCAATTCAACACAGAAGAAATGACTTGGGTCAAACTAGTACCCAACTTAAAGCACTTAAATAATCAAACTTCCCCCATTTCAAAATTCATTCACGCAGTTGATAACAAAAAATTCATCCTTTGGCCTTGGAGTTTATGCTTACTACAGATTGGAGAATTTGAATCACCAATCGAATATGAAAATACAGAATCATTAAACCCATTATCATTGATATCCGAATTCCTTGATTTTAACATTTCTCAACAGCAGCAACAAGAACAAGCTAAACAAATAAATCAACCACTTTCAAATGGATCTTTAGATCATGATCATCACATAGAGACAAATATCTTTCTGGCTGGAACAGAAGAGGTTAAAAATGATGATGACATGGAAATTGATGATTTATTTGGTGATGAAAGTGATAAAGAAAAAGATCAAGATAAACATGATAATGAAGACAAATATCAAAATGAAGATAAACCTGTAATAGAAGTCAAAGAACATGATAAAGATCATGTTGAAGAAAAAGAAGATAGTGATTTAAAAGAATTGTTCGATTTTGATGAAAAACATATAGATGATACCAAAAAGAAAGTACATGAAAAGAAACCTTTAAAGACCCCATCAACTCCAAAGTTGGAGCGTTCATATATAAATATCCCAAAAGATCAAATGATGATGAAGAAATCATCAACACCAAACTATAATGATCCAGGTGCACCTCCCCCCATGGCTACACCAGCAGCACCAGTGTATGCAAATAATCATCTACAAATAAATTATCAAGCCTACAGCAATAGTGGCAGCCTCTCAAGTAGCAGCCAAGGAGGACCTCCACTGAGTCAAGGGAGTTTATATTCTAATCGTCAAGGACCTGCGTCTACAACTCAAGGAAGCACACATCCAAATGGAGGAAATCCCTCAAACGAAGTGGAATCATCAATATTTTCACCAATCAGATTCAACCCAATCATCAAAAGTAACATCGACATGAAGTATGGTAAAGGCGGAAAGTTCTATGTGGAGAAAGCAACTGACACGGAAAAGAAAATACGAAACATAAGGGCAACAAGCGTTAGTGGGTTCGAACCTTTAAGTAAGGATTTCAAGGAACATCTTATCAATACATCAAGAGTGATTGATGATGATTCAACAACCAGTGATGAAGATGACGATGATGAAATTGAAGATGAAGCAGAAGAAGCAGAAGAAGTTGAACATTCAACTAAAGAACGTGACCAACCCGTTTCGTTTAACCGTCCAATCACAAATGCTTCACCTGTTCGCCTTGTACCCAAATCCGAGCTGCCATTTTTTAACGAATTACATGCATCACCCACCATAGATTACCAACTAACACCGAGTAGTGCCCCTTCAATCGATGCAAGCAAATCCGAGTCCACAAACTACCTTCCTTTGATTTTAAGAAACGTCAACGTAACCACAATTCCAAGCAAGTTTTTGCTTAATAATTACGGAACTAAACGAATTGCTAATTATAACATCACCGATGAAGAGGAAAATGACTTGGAGATAAAATGCGGCTTGGTGGTGAAACTGGGCAACTTGGACGAGTTGTTACAATTCCTAGCACCCAACTTAATTTTTGGACAATTTGAAAACTTCACTATAGACTTTACATTACCCGAAGAAGAATTCGATCAAAATTTCCAAAAAATCTTTCCTTTGTCACACAAGTTAACCTTAGGTCAGTTGTTGGTGGATTCAAAGAGCTACGAAGAAGATAACGAAATGGATAGTCAGTTGAATTTTTTGGACGATATCACCAATGATGATGAATTGCTTAATCCAGCTGCACAATTGAAAAAGTTACGTACATTAGATTGGGATGCCATGTCAAATAGCGAGAGTAATATGGAAATGTTCAACAAGTACACTCTGTTGATAACTCAATTGTGTAACAATTTGACCATTGGAGAAGATCAACTATTCAAACTACCAGTTTCCAAAGCCCGAGTAATCAAAAATGATAACTTGGTTAACTTAAATAGCGTTGGACTCAGATTCTGGAGGAATTTAAATTTCCACCCCATCTCACAACCTAAAAACTTTCAAATATTACTAATAGGAGAATCCGTGGGATCAAATGAAGACTTTTTAAACCAACTCATTCAAAGTTATAATGAATGCAATTTCGGTCAAATTTCTAAAATCAATTTAACAACGGTTGAAACACGTCCAGATTTGGAAACCATTTCCAATGGGATTTTACTGGCAGGCCCAGCTCATAGCTTTCTGGACTTGTATGTTCAAATCGACAAAAGTCTCTCCTCCTTGGTTGATTTGATCAAGTTGGATTTGATTAATAAAACAAACAATTTTGAATTTGATCGACCATTATTATTATTGTTTGCTGATTTTAACGAAAATTATAATGCTCCACTTCAAGCAGCTAAAATTTTCCGTAATTTTAGTGTATGCTTAAAAGCTAATCAATTACCATTGGTTCGAATATTTACCAAGGTCATTCCTGGTCTGTTCATTGCCAAGAGAGAACTGCTGGGTAGAGTATCTACTCCAAAGTACATTTCATCTCATAAATTTGCTCATCTATCTAAAGTTCTATATAATTTATGCCCTAATGATTTGTCCAATCGACTTACCAACAGCTCCTATACTCAATTGGTCCGAGAAGCTCCACTGCAAATACATTTCAAATTTTTGAATCAAAAGGATGCTACCAATAGTGATGATTTATTCTTACATCTCGCCTATGAGAGAAGTATTGATAAACAATGGTATCTGGCAGCTTGGACGGATCCATTAGGAATAGTTTCATTAACCAAATCATGGTATTCAGGTGAGGCTGATTCTAATAAAAATGACTTGGGAAGTATATGTGATTCTGTATGGGATATCAGTGCTGATTTATTCAAAGCACTAATTGATGAGAAACTAAAAAATGGAGGTGGAGGATTAAATGGCAAGAAATTTTTGGTTTTGACAAGAGTTAATAGTATTCTTCTTGATGATGAATTAGTTCATTGGAAGAGACTTTCTTTGAAACACCGCGATATTTCAATGATTGTTCTCACGGTAAATGACTCTCCTCAAGATCTCTTTTTGTGTGATAAACTTGATACAGTTTCTTCTGCCCCTCCATCAGCCACACCACAAGTTCATGTATCTCAAGAAACTCTGTATTTCAAGCCATTTCCTACATCATCCAATTCTTCGCCAAATACAAATAATTTGATCACATCCCCATCTGGTGGTATAAACTTCCATTCACCGCAGCAGTTTTTGAATGCTCCTGGGAATTTCTTATCTCCGCTGCTGGACCTGAATGCGATGAATTTACAAAATAATCTCGCGGATTATTTGATACACGACTCTAGAGGTGATTTGGTTGGAATAGTTCCAAAGTCCCCATTATCATTGTTCAATTATCCGAGCCGACAAGGAATGAAAACGGGATATGTTTTTAAAGAGCAACCATGTAAGAATGGAAGGCATCTTGTTTTGGAGGTTAGTTTGTTGAGCTGTTCCAGCTACTGGGATTTGGATTCTCTTATGAAATTGATTTTGCACCATTATAAGAAGATGACCATCTTGAGTGAAATTTTGGGCATACTGGGAATTGGAGAGTATAAGGAGGATACGGCGATAATTCCGTGGCATATATTGGCTGTTAGGCGATCAATTGGGTATCTTTGTAATGTTTTGGTTGAGGAATAACGAACGAACGAACGAAAGAACGAGCGAACGAGCGAAGCGAGTGAGTGAGTTCGTTCGTGAGTTCGTTCGTGAGTTCGCTTATTAGCTCGTTTGTGAGTGAGTGAGTTCGCGCATTCGCTCGTTCGTTCGTGATTTCGATCATTCGCTCATTCGCTCGTTCGCTCATTCGCTTGTTCGCTCGCAAATTAGTTGTATAAACTATGGAAATTATAGAAGAGCTTCTTTTGATGTAGGTTTGAAATTAGGTGAATTGCAAGTGATTTAAGCGTTTGTGAAGGAATAATTGAAAGAAGAAATGCAAAGAAATTCAAAGGAGAAGCCTCCTCTCCTTCCTTCTCAACTTTAACAGTCTCAAGAGTGAACAACTCTATACTATATTTTATTTTAGATATTGCATTTAAATGTTACATTAATACTCAAATGACTGTTTGACATGGTAATTTACGTATTCAGTTCACTAGATTAGAAATTGTTGTAGATAGTTATCTTGAGGTTGATCCAATCGTCAATTAATCGATCAAGGTTAACGAAACTCAAGTACATTTAAATGCAACCAAAAATCATTATCTACCAGACCTAAGCAATCACTATAAAGCAAGACAGTGGAAGCCTCTGAGAAGCTCTTAAAGCACTACCATTCAACTACAGGTATACCCGTATACATAGTCCACACGTGAGCCTTTCTCAAGGATTTGTGTTGGGGAAAAAAAAATAAACCGACAAACATGTCTTCAGAGAATCCCCCTAAACAAGAGCAGAGTGATACGGTTGCGTTTGATGACAATCTAGACGAGTTGGAGGATGAAGCATTAGAAAGACAAGATTTGAAGCGTCCTCGTGAGGAAGAAGACGATGAGGACGATGAAGATGACGACGAAGATGATGAAGAAGATGATGAAGAAGAAGAGGATGATGACCGTATATCTAAAAAGAGAAAGAGAAGAAGAGCAGCCAACCAGTTTATTGATATCGAAGCCGAGGTTGACGACGAAGAAGAGGATGAATTGGACGAGGAAGACGAGGAAGCCGAATTACTCCGTGAACAGTTTATTTCGGATGACCGTGATAATTTGGGAACTGATGGAAAGGAACTTCATGATGATCGTTTGCACAGACAATTTGATCGTCGTAACCAAGAAGCAGAAGACCAAGATGCAGAACGTTTGGCCGAAACATTGAAGCAGCGTTATCGTAAAACACACACTGTATACAGAGGAGACTCTGCAACTAGCGGCACTGTGTCACAAAAGTTGTTGATGCCATCGATTAATGACCCATCCATTTACGCAATCAGATGTACTCCAGGAAGAGAAAAAGATTTGGTTCGTAAACTTTATGAAAAGAAGCGTACATTAGAGAGACAAGGTAAGCCTTTGGATATCATGACTGTGTTCCAAAGAGATTCATTCAAAGGTTATGTGTATATCGAAGCTAAACGTCCTGATGCTATAGACAAAGCTTTGGTAGGTATGGTGAACATCTATGTCAGAGACAAATTGTTGGTTCCTGTTAAAGAATACCCAGATTTACTTAAACAAGTCAAGTCTTCTGACGTGGAATTGGTACCAGGTATTTATGTGCGTATCACACGTGGTAAGTACAAAACTGATTTAGCCATTGTGGATAACTTGAGTGAAAATGGTTTGGATGTGCGGTGTAAGTTGGTTCCACGTTTGGATTATGGACGTAATGACGAGTTTGACAGAGATGGACGTCGTCTTAAACTGAAATTACGTCCAACCCCTCGTCTTTTCTCAGAACAAGAAGCTAAAATGTACGATGGAGAATTCTTACAACCAGGAAGAGGAAGTGGCCCACGTTCATTCGTATACCGTGGTGAAGAATACGTTGATGGTTTCTTGTTTAAAGATTTCAAATTACAATTTATTCAAACTAAAGATGTTCAACCTCGTTTAGAAGAACTTGATCGCTTCCAAACCGGAAATGCCGATGAAGATGGCTTTGACTTGGCTTCTATCGCGGCACTGTTGAAAGGAAAAGCAACAAGTAAAAGCTCACAACTGGCAGCTTTCCAACCCGGTGATAAGGTTGAGATTCGTCGTGGTGAACAAGCTAAAACAGTAGGTTTGGTTGTGGAAACTTCATTACAAGAAATTACAATTCTGGTTACCGATTCTGGAGATCCTAAATTTGTGAACCAAAGATTGACAGTGCCGATGACGGATTTACGTAAAATTTTTAATGAAGGTGACCATGTAAGAGTTGGTGAAGGTAAACACTTTGATGAAACTGGTTTAGTTATTAAAGTTGATGGTGACTCTGTGATCTTGGTGAGTGATCAAACAAAAGAAGATATTCGTGTGTTTGCAAACTATTTAGTCAAATCCACCGACGCTTCTCATAATATCGACACAGTGAATTCCAAGTACGAAATAAGTGACTTGGTTCAATTGAACTCCAGTAGTGCTGGTGTGATTGTGAAAGCTGAGAAATCAGCCTTTGAAGTTTTAACCTCAGACTCACGTTTGATTACCTTAAAACCAAGTGGTATCTCATCCAAGATTCAACAACTGCGTCGTGAACAGATTGCTACTGATAAAAATGGTTTCACCATCAAAGTTGGTGACACAGTTCGTGAACAGCTTGGTGACAAAAAACGTGAAGGTGCCATCTTACACATATACAAAAATTCGCTTTTCATCAGACTGAAAGAGTTGACACAAAACTTGGGTATATTTGTTACAAACAGAATGAATGTTAGTACCGTCAACACCAAAGATCTGTTGTTACTGAAGAATTTGGGTCCTGATTTAAGCAGAATGAACCCAAATCTCAAGTTACCAACCAGTAACGCTGCCGCAGCTCCAGGTTTCCGTCCCCAAGTTGGTGGACGTGACAAATTAATATACAAGGATGTTACCGTGACATCAGGTAGTTACAAGGGATTGATGGGTAAAGTTACTGACACCGATGACGTATTTGCTCGTATTGAACTTCACACCAAAAGTAAGAAAATCAAGGTGAACAAAAACAGTTTGAATGTTATCATTCGTGGAGAAGCTATTCCATACTTGCGTTTTATTGGAGCTCCTACTGATAATAATAGAGATGGTGGCTTCAACAAACCTAGAGCACCAGCCTTTAGTTCGGGTGGCCGTTCGGCTTGGAACGGTGGTGGAGGCGTTACTCCAGTTGTCTCTGGTGGAGGTGCTTCTACTTGGGGAGGTGCCACTGCCTGGGGCGGTGGAAAGACTCCAAGCCACGGAGCAAAGACTCCAGGCGCAGGAGGTGTTTCAACTTGGGGAGGTGGATCATCTGCATGGAACTCTAAAGACGGTACTAACCTGACATGGGGAGCATCTACTGGTAACAGCTCGTCATGGGGTAATCGTAATGGTAACGAAAATAATGGAAGCGAGCTGAGAAGGGGTGATAATTCAAGTTGGGGTGGTAGAGGTGGAAACTCTAATTGGGGAAACAAAGGTAATAATTCAGCTTGGGGTAATAGAGGTGGTAACTCGAGTTGGGGCGCGGGTGGAGGAAATTCAGCATGGCGCTCTTAGTATTGTATAGTATGTATGAAAAATTTATTTGGAAATCAAAGTGAAGTAGGATTGCTTTTCTGCACTACAAGACTTTTGAATGAGTGAACTTTTAAAGAGAGTGTAGTTTTGGAGTAATTTTCAGTTCATTGAATGGTTTACATTGATTTTGTCATGATGAACTTATTGGCTATTTAGAGATTTTCTCTCAGACGTGATTGTGAGATTCGTCTTGTGCATTCCAGCTACAAGCGTATCGAAATGATTCATCAAAATGGGTTAAACCAACGGAAAAGGCCAAAAATGTTGCAAAGAATCAAAAATAGACTCAATGTACTGTTGGAAGGAAGATGACTGATACTAGTATGATCAATATATCAAATTAACAATGCACTGTAGAAAGAAATCTATCACTCATATAACGATCAAGCTATTTCAAATCAACAAAAAAGTATGTACATCTTTATTATAAGACAAATCTTGACTCCTTATTGATCCGACTTTGTTATTAATAGATGGGTTCATAAAGTCACTTCAAATTAGCATAGACATGCTAATGACAACTTGCCAAAATTTCTATGTTGCAAGTATTAGCCACTAGAGTTCGCATCTCTGTTAACATATCACAATTAATTTCTCACCTTTCACAACCTGGACAATTATGCAACTCTTCATGAACAAATACATCACAATCAATGCAAAAGTCATTATGACATAGTACACATCGATACCTGGACAGTATCTGAGAATCTAGGGTACTCTTGGAAGATGCTTCAGGAAACAATAGTAAACATCCATAACAGTATGTGCTTTCATAAGATGTAGCCACGGGGACTTCTTTGTAGGGTCCCAAAGGAAGCAAATGATGGTACAGTCTTGCTAAATGAGTCAGTAGAATCAACATGAGTCCACACACGGGGCAAACCAGTGGTAAACTAAGAACTTTACTTTTACATTGAGGACATTGATAACCAACCAATGCAGATCTATGCTCATTATTAGAAGTATTTGTAACTTCAACGACTTTCAGTTCATCCAAACCTTGTGCGGGTTCCGATGCATTTAATTGGGGGAACTCGACAACCCATTGCGGGTTTGAAAGTGAGGAAGATAAGGTGGGTTGGATTTTGGAAGGGAATCCCATTTTTATCAAGGGGACCCCATTTTCAGGACTCGATTCAGGTTTTGTATCTGTGATAGGTATGGGTGTGACACATTCCATAAGCAATTCTTTGAAATGTGTTTCGTTCATGATGACACCATAATTTGGTGATGAAATATTTCTCATTTGGTGATTGGTTCTATTAACTAATTCCTGGCAAATTGCAACCTGTGCAGAGAGACCAATTACACGTACTTTGATGTCATCGGAGACCAAATGGTCGATTGTATTATGGATGTCACCTGGATCACTTGTAAACAAGGCACCGAATATGACCAAGATTTCTTTTGAGTTACGCGTGTCGTTGGAAGCATTACCGAAATTGTACTTCAATAGAGATCTTGCCATTTCTAAAGAATTTTGTAAGGAAGGATCCCCCTTGGGCTCGAACCTATTATGTTGTCTTGCCTTCAATTGACGGATTTTATCCAAATGGAATTGAGGCAGGCCATTCACTTCGCTCACCAAGTTTGACACACCATTGCGCATAATAACTATACCCAACTGAGATATAGGATTCTGGTCGAAAAACTCCACTATGAAGTCTTGGAGCAAGGACAATGTTTTGGAAAATCTCGTGGGACGCAAATCTTTCTCGGCCATGGTCAGCGATCCATCGATCACCACAATTAGCGTTCTGATGATCCCTCTTTGGAAGGGTGTGGTGGGGTTTTTCATAATCTTCTTCTTACGGGCCTCGATCATCTTCTGGATAATCGTCTCCAAGGACCGTCCGCTTTCGTCATCGTCCTTTACAATGTCCCACGAACGTTTATATTGGTCTTCCCATGAGTAACCATTGGCCGTTTTGAGGTCACTCACGGCTCCTTTGGCTTTCTTCTTTTTCAGCTTATTTGAGCTTTCATTATCCGCCAGAGCTCCCCCCTTGGAACGTGTCCGCTTGGTGATATCCTGTTTTAGGAACTCCGACTCGCTATCTGATCGGGCGTCATGGCCAATGTACTCTTCATCAGAGTCCATGTTGAAGTTTTGGGCTTGATTTTCTGCGAAGTCGAGCGAGCAAAACGAACGAACAAACGAACGAGCGAAGCGAGTGAGTTTGCAAGTGAGTTTGCAAGTGAGTTTGCAAGTGAGTTTGCAAGTGAGTTTGAAGGTGAGTTTATTAGTGAGCTTACAAGTGATTTCACAAGTGAGTTTGCAAGTGAGCTTACAAGTGATTTTGCAGGTGAGTTTATCAGTGAGCTTACAAGTGATTTCACAAGTGAGTTTATTTCTATATTTCTTATTTGTCGTATTTCTTTCTTCATCTCTTTATATCTCTATTACTTCATTTGTAGATATTCTCACTAACGTATAAACACTTTTATAAACATTTTCTATTCTTTATCATGGTTCCAATACCCATTTGGTTAATCAATAACCATGTTTAACAAAAACCATTAATCTCAAAAACCTATTCGAATCCTCACAAATACCACACTATCATATCACTAAACCCATGTCTATCAACACTCAACACTTAAACCACATGCTGGCTCATGTCACCTTCCTTATAACCCATACAAATTCCAAAACTTCCCTGATAACATCAAATTCAACCATGCAAACTCTTGCACCCTCACAATTACTATTCTCCATGGAAATAAATCTAAAGTCCCTCAGTCACTCTACGATGAAACCTTTCACAGAAAATATCTACAAATGGTACAAGCCACCGGAGCTCAAGGTACATCGCAAGCGGAGTTTGACCTCAAAATTCATTTAGCCTACCCTGAAAGTGCTGATATTTTTAATAAAACCCAGATCATCAGCTTGGGCAATCCAGTCTCAAACGATGAGGTTAATGGTCTTTTACTATTGTCATTTGATTAGACAAGCTATTCAATTTACAAGGTTTGGACATCTTTCAATCAATGTTACCTTGTAATGAGAAGCTCTGTCAAAATTGAAGATGCAATCGTCACCATGCCTGAACTCATTCATTAACCATGAATTTTATCACTAGGCTGGAACAATCTTGCAAATAACAAAGCTGGAATTTTGAGGCCAAACTTCTCTTTCGATGTATCTTGAGATCCGGTGGCTTGTACCATCTGCTGGAATTATGCCTACAAAACTTGCAAATCATCATGGACTACAAAACCTCCCATTGAAACCAATCTGTAATTTAAAATCAAATGCCTGATTATTGGCTGCGAAAATTTCACATAATGAACACGATAACGCCCAAGACATCCAAGTTGTAGTTGGCTGGCACAAGGACAGCTAAGCGTTTTTATGCAATCTCATGAACTCAACAACCATGAATATGATTGGTGGAGAGACAATTTTGAGAAAGGGACATGACACTCTTTCGAAGGTTTTGAATCCTCAGCAAGGCCGTGGCTCCGTCAGGCTGTGCTATCGAGTACTTGGCTCCCTCTCATATGTCAGGGAGAATTACCATGGTTACTCTGCATGTTACCAAAGATGTTTTGGAGATTTTTGTCTTGTCCACTGTCAAGCCTGTAGTTAACTATGGTTCCAGATTGAGCGATTGTTACCCCCAATGGATCAACTGACGAAAGAATTTGGACGAGGGAACCGAGTGAGTTGCAAATTCTTATCATTTGAACGAACAAGCTTCATGAGGAAGGATTTGTCATGAGGTGATTTTCTAATTTTTATCTGTCCACATGAAGCACTTGTAAGGAATACAAATGTCTGAGTGATTGTGGGATCAGCGATATGAGGTGATTTTCAATCTTTTGCCAACACTTTCCAAATCCAACTAATTCACTCTTCATCTCTTGATAATTTGCTGGATGTCCAACTATCAAACTAGCTTGAAAATGGGCTGCAAAATCACCCATAGTGGTAAAAATCGTTTGTATGCATATGGCTGCAAATTTCGATTGCGAGTAAGAAAACAAAATATTTGTTAATGATTAAACTCTCCCATTCACAGCAGTTTTCCAAGTAAGAGAATAAAAGTAAAAATTGTGACTAAAACAGCTGGTTGTATGATAACAAATTGTCTATTATATTCTATACAAAAAAAAAATTCTATAGTTGATATATGGGTAATCTCTAAGCAAATGCAATTAAGCACCAAGAGCAAATTGGCATCGGAATGTTATATATTAAATGATTGATTTTGCACTTGTGCTAGTGTATTATTGTCGTTTGTTGAATTAGCTTACCCATCTTGCTTATCTCAACTCTCTTACTTTGTTAATGCAACACTTTATACCTCACTCATCTCATCAACTCTAACTTTCAACACTTTATACCTCACTCATCTCATCAACTCTAACTTTCAACACTTTATACCTCACTCATCTCTTCAACTCTAACTTTCAACACTTTATACCTCGGTCATCTCTTCAAAACTCCTCTTTTTAGTTTCAAACTTTTTAATCTCTTTTGAATAATCAATTCTATAATCATCTCCAATGTCATAAAACAAACTATAAAAATTCAAAACCTCATGCCTTTTCACCTCACCCAATTGGTCTGCAATAAAAGGAACTTGAACAAGACTGGGATAATCAACCAAACCCAGCAATTTGTAACCTTTGTTTAATTTTGGAGTCAATTCCAAGTCTCCCAGTCCATATACAACCTCTCTCTCTTGGCCATACTCTGCTATAAAATCGTCCTTTGACATTGTAAAAAAATTGGGAGGTAACTTTTTGGATTCCACGTCTGTATTCTTTTTGATCTTAGGTTGAGGAGCAGATTCATTTTCTTGGATATAAAAATTTCTAAGCAATTGAATAGCCTCTGCTCTTAGTATTCCCGAAAACGAAGGGTATGGGTCGTCAGGCAAATCTGGATTGTCATGCAATGATAGCACAGTGCCATTACCTCCAAATCTATCGTTACCACATCCGTAATAAACCTTACCAACTCCCAACTGTCTTAAAAAGGATGCACACATAATACATGGCTCAACTGTTACGTACATGGTTAGCTTTTTGAAGTCTACGCCCTTTTCAACCAATGACTTTGCTGCTAGAAATTCAGCATGTTGGGTCCCATTGAGCGATACATTGGTGTAGTTGTAACCAATCAGTACAATCTCATCTGTAGTTTCATCAACAAATATACAAGAAACCGGAGTTTCAAGAATAGTTAATGCTTTGTATCCAATGAACATGGTTATTGCCATGTATTGAAACTTTTTAGTTAAATCTGACATATCCCAATAGTTTTCTTCTATTTATGAGCCTTATATGTATTAATGAGTCTTAGTAATATTAATGAACCTTCTTGATATATCTTTGAACCTTCTTGATATAATCTTTTTTGATCTCGATTGGAGAAATTATGTCTCAACTTCACAAGTCGATTTTAAACCCCAAAAAGGCATTCGCCATGATGCCTTCTGTTGAAGAGTCATCAAACCCTCCTAGTCTTGATGATTTGAAAAAGGAAGAGCTAGCTTTACAGGATCCAGACAATAAAGAATCAACTGGGCAAGTCCCATCTTCTGATAAAGACACTACATGGGCAGATTATGAAAGCTTTAAATCGACATTCTTTACTAAAACCGATATACTCATCAAACCAGAAACTGGAGACTCGTTTCAAACATACTATAAATGCCCACCAGACTCATCAGAAAGCGTCTTCATATGTCTTCATGGAGCAGGCTCCTCATCAATGACATTTGCCAAACTCTCACAAGAAATGTGTAAACTGGTTGGAATCTTCTTATTCGATCTCCGTGGTCATGGAAATTCATCATACACCAATGATTTCTCAATGACAACCTTTGTGGAAGATCTAGATTTCATAATCAATACCTTCCAAAAAACCTATCATCATGAATCAATCTACTTTTTGGGCCACTCTTTAGGCGGTTCGATCATGGCAAATTACTTGTCTTCCCATTCAAACGACAACATTAAGGGACTCGTTTTATTGGACATTGTGGAAGAAATGGCTGTGAAATCTCTTGCAGTGATGCCACTGTTCATCGAAAGACAGCCACATTACTTTGAGCACATAACAGAGGCAGTTCAATGGCACATGAATTTCCTACTTTACAATGAATCTCTGGCTAAACTAAGTATACCCGATTTATTCAAAAAAACCAAAAAGGGATGGTTGCAATGGAAACTCAATTTATCTTTAACTCAAAATTTCTGGCATACATGGTTTAATGGATTATCTGAAAAGTTTTTAAAGTCATCAACCCCAAAATTGCTTATTTTATCAACTCATGAAACTTTGGATAAGAATTTGATAATTGGCCAAATGCAAGGCAAATATCAATTGATTGTCTTTAATAATAATCGCATGTGTGGTCATTTTATTCATGAAGATTTACCATTGCAAATCTCGCTATCTGTTTTGGATTTTTTGAAACGTAATAATGATCCCGCAAAGTTTATTGAGGAGGAAATGGGAATAGTTCCGAAATGGGGAGGCAAAATTAACAAGTGAAATGAACGAGCGAACGAACGAACGAGCGAACGAACGAACGAGCGAACGAACGAACGAGCGAAGCGAGTGAGTGAGTGAGTGAGTGAGTGAGTGAGTGAGTGAGTGAGTGAGTGAGTGAGTGCAACATTTGAGCTTGTGAGTGCAACATTTGAGCTTGTGAGTGCAACATTTGAGCTCATGAGTGCGAACATTTGAGTTCGTTCGTTCGTTCGTTCGTTCGTTCATTCGCAAGAGTTGTGATCCAAGTTGCTATATTTTCACCTTTTCTTAAAAACTATTCTATGCTTTGAATATCACCTGCTGGGCAGAATCAACTAGGAAAAAGTTACTCGAGCTAATCAAGGTACTAAGGATAATTAAGTTACTAAGGCTAATCAAGTTACCCGGGCTAATCAAGTTAATCAAGTTACTCGGGCTAATCAAGTTACTTAGGCTAATCAAGTTATTCAAGTTACTCGGGCTAATCTGGCTAATTAAGTTACTCGGGCTAATCTGGCTAATTAAGCTAATTAAGCTAACCAAGGTAATCAAGTTACTTAGGCCAATCAGGTTACTCGGGCTTACCAGGCTAATCAAGTTACTTAGGCCTACCAAGTTAATACTTATTTAGCCCTTTATGGATCAATCACCACTGTGTATACATCTATCTTTTTTCATTGAGTACCTCGTAATGTTAAAAAACTTCAAATAGCTTAGTCAAAATAAACACCCAGATTTCTTGAAGCAAATCCCTCTTTATATTCGATTTGACTTACTCGGAAATCAGAGATCGAAAAAGCTTCGTTTTCTACTAATGTCAATGCAATCCAGTATATTCATGTAGGTTTGCCGTACGAATCGTCAATTGATTTGCACGCAAGAGACCCGTGGCTTTTACAGTGATTATGCCACTGTATTCATTTTAACGTTGTCTAGGTCGAATAACTACAATTCTGATATATCGTTATCTTTTCGTTTCTCTAATATAATTCGGGATGGTTGGCATCACCATCTTCAAAACTACACCCTCACGTTTCATGATCCGCTCGCTACTCAATCGAAGTGTTGTTTTCTTCAATCATAGCTTCTGTCTTCTTTATAAGCTCAACCATTTCATCAATTTTTCTCAGGGCTCTTGGGAATCTTGGGTTAATCAAAATTGGACGCAAATCGAATCTGTTATCATCTGGGGAATACTGTTCAGCATGATAAGCCGGAGTCATGGTGGTCATTTTATGTCTATTGATAGCATAGAAAAACCAAAATTTCTTAACTTTTTCAGCAATTTGTTCTGCACTTAAATTATGAGGAGGTTGAGACCATTCATGGTAAAGTTTGACAAACATTCCAACAGGTCCACATTTATCAACCTTACGTAATTTCCCAAATGCAGATAATTCGTCATAAGACATACCCATATCAATTTCATCACTTTGGACGTAATCTTCAGTGATTGGTTCCAATTCAGCAGTTGGAGTAGCATCCAAAAATTCTTTTAAAATTGGTAAATCAAAGTTAGCTTCAGCCCATCCAATAAACCTTTTAAGATCAACCTTGGAGATACCTCCAATTGGGTTAATATCAGCAGACGAACAATCATATTTGGTCAAGTATCCTCTTAAACATTCATCGACGTTAGCACTTCCCAAAACTAATAATCCGCCCGGATTTTTTGGATCTCTGGTCCATGGTAATAATTGTGCAAATAAATAACTCAAAACCATTCTCAAACGAGCTTGAATATTTTGAAGGGCCAAATTTTCAGTTGAAGAACCACCAAAAAGTTTAAAAATAGGTTTTTTACCCGTTGCAACTTCGAAAACCAGAATAACGGACCCAACGAGAGTGTCCATATTCATATCGATATGATATGCTCCGATTTCAGCAGCCAACGCCTTAGCACGAGATCTCGTTTCTTTAGAAGAATTTGTAGTACCCATAAAAGAAGAGTAGAAAAGACGTGAAGAAACATCTTGAGGTTTGGTTGGTACTAGAGTATCATCATGAACTAAAGCTTGGAAATCTTTCAAAACTTGTTGGTTACCATTCTTAATAGCTTCAACCACAAGACGACACATCAGATAGACAATAGTGGCAGTTGCACAAGAATCAATACCTCCACTTAAAGGTAAAAAGTAACCACCACATTTCAGTCTTCTTAAATAATCCCATAACCAACATGCAGGGCCCAAAGCAATCTCTTCTTCTGGAGTATGTAATCTACGATCCCTGTAATGAGAAGGTTTGACTCTTGGGTCAAACATTGCTTGCAGTGGCAGCAATTCAATACTTGTGTGAATTGTTTTGTATTTATCGATAGCGTTTTCACCTTGAATGTTGGATGATCTTTGGTTACGATAAGATCTGACATCATCTAAATCAATTGTGGCTGAAATCACTTCTACATCTTCCAATGAAAATTGAGAAGCTTGCGCAACCACTTTACCATTGACGATAATCATTGCACTACCATCGTAGTAGAGTCTATCACCATCACAACCTTTTTGGTTTGAGTAAAGGTAAATTCCCCCACATTTTTCAGTTGCTGTGGTGATCAAATCCATTCTAGTGTTTAACTTTCTCAATTCATGATGAGACCCACTACTATTTGAGATAATTTCTACACCATCAAGACTCAATTTAATGTGTGGGGATGCTGGAGTGAAGAGTTCTTCGCACGTTTCACATCCTAATCTGGTTTCAGCGGTTTCAATAACGCAGTCTCCAATTACAACCGTGTCTTGTCCAATTGATTTGGCCACGTTCTTTGGTAATTTGTAGATTTCACTCTCTGATGATTTCTTTGTCCATCCGGTAAAGTATCTCATTTCCCTATAATTGCCGTCATTGGCGAGGTATAATTTGGGTCTAATCAAGAGGATTTTCTTATTATATGAAATGAGTCGACAATTGTATTTGACACTCTTATGGATTATTGGCATACCAATGTCAATCAAGATATCGTGAGTGTCTTCATGGTTCAAGATCTCAAGATATGTGTCCCAACATTGATCATAGACATCATTTTCCAAAAAATGATCGAGACATCCGTACCCACAAACCTCCAACTCTGGTCCCACCCGAAGCTTGGCTCCGTGCTCTTTGGCCTTAACTATACTCTGGATGATACGCTCCTTGTTTCCATCAAAGTCAAGTGCCCATTGGTTAAGATTGCATGTGGCAATTGTAATGTAATGCATATTGTTAGCTTTGGTTAAACGTTGATTGTCTTTCTTGTCTGGTTAACTTTGATTGTCTTGTTAACGTTGCTTGTCTGACTTTTGGGTGCGTACTTTTGGGTGCGTATATAAACGTTTTTTGGTTGCTGCATTAAACTTTAAATATACATTAGTTGCTTTCAAGAGTATTAGGCAGGTGATTTTGCCAGAAGTGGGATATATATGCCAAGACTTGTTGAGTACAAGAATAGAGTTTAGTTATGTAATTAATGTAATTAATGTAATTTTTTAGGTTTTGTCAAGTTTCCACTATTGACTGTTCCACGAACGAGTGAGCGAAGCGAGCGAGCGAGTGAGTGAATGAGTGACTAAATGAGTGAGTGAATGAGTGACTAAGTGACTAAGTGAGTGAATGAGTGAGTGAGTGAATGAGTTCGTGAGTGAGTGAGTAATTTTCCAACTGTGAGTAAGTGAGCGAGTTTATTTTTCAACTGTGACTGACTAGCTGACTTACTTACACTTATACATGATTAAGCCTCGATTTCGGGTTCAAGTTCTTGCATTTTCACCCACGAAATCTTGATTTTCTGGCGTAGCCATGGAGTAGCCACTCTCATTTCCCGGCTTATCCACTCTCTTTTCTTGTTAGTTCCAAATTTCTAGTGAGATAGCAAACTTTTGAGTTCGTGAGTTCATGTGAATAACTTAATGAGTACTAATGAATATCATTTACTGACTTTTAACAATTCACTGATTCTTTTAATAACTATAAACCACGATTAATCAGCTGCACAATTAGGACTAGTCTTGACTTTATATTCAGCAAATTCACTTCATGATGTCAAGGCGCACAAGTAACCTACATTATCCTTCTCTCTTCATCTTTTCACAAACTAAAGAATTTTCTCACTCACCTCGGAATATACCCTTCCTTGCTCGTTATATATCCTTCTTTATCATATCAACCTTATTCACATAAATATAAAAAATCACAAACACAAACCATGTAATGACAACCAATTTTGCACTTGCAATGTACATCCAAGCGTTTGAGATTTCCCAAGATCTTTTAAAATCATCGTTGGCGAAATGTCTTAAGGTGACGATTTTTTTATCTGATAAGAAGCTCAATCCAGATCTCTTGTAATCCAAGTTGAAAGTAAAGATTCCGTGTTGATCTGGAGCGGTAAAGTTAACAGTGTAGAGATAACTTCCATCTTTTGGTCCTACAGGAGACAAGTCCACTCTTTGGTAAGGGCTCAACATGGTGAATTCAAGTTGGAATTGGTTCTCTTCACCTTTAACTTTGTATGGCACCCATTCACCAGAAGAATATTCAGAAACACCAATGGTGTAAGTGATGTCATCCTTGATACGATAAATCTCCGAGTTCAATTTACTTGAATCCTTATAATGTTCCACGCTTGTTAATTTCAAAACTCCCTTCTTTTGCAAGGTCCAATTGACAAAGTCTGATTGGGCCAAAAGTTCTTCCGAACCCAACCAAGTCAATCTGGCATTGTTCAAAGCTTGGAATGCAACGGCCAAAAACCCTTGTTCACCAAATGTCCAGGTTTTAGCATCTTCCGAGAACTTAGCACTGGAGTCCACGGTGATACCAGTTTTGGTACTTTTTAAAACAGGGAAAAGTAATTCATTGTTTGAAATCAAAGCAGCACTTCCAGTGTAGTTTTCAACGTTTAAAGAGTCTAAAACATTGTTTCCCTTGATAAAGTTCTTGTCACTCAATTGAACAACCTTATTTTTGGAGTTGAAATGATCAACAAATTCGTAGCTCTTTGGAGAAGGATAAATTCCCAATTCGTTTAAGAAGCTTCTAATGCTTTCTGGTAAAACACTGGTGACGCCTCCAGTGACTAAAATATTACCATTGTTATCGATGAATTTCATCAATTCCGATTGGCTCAAGGCGTTCTTGGCCAGGATTCCCTTCTTGCTCGATGGTAATAAGATCAAATGGTCATATCTTAATTGATCATGGAAAAAGAGACTAAACTCACTCGAGTCCTCATAGGTACGTAAATCAACCTGAAAGTCATTCTCCAACTGCTTCAATAAGTTGCTAACCCCAGTAGGTAATCCACTGGCCTTGCTCAAGTCGTAGTTTATGGTGTCATAGAACACCACAGCCTTTTCCAATGCTGTGATTAAGGACACTAAGAATGACACTCCAAGGATTTGAATAAGCATGTTGTGTCTTTTAATTTTTCAACGCGAACTTTACCATACACTTCGGTCACCTGCAACGACTGTTCTTGCGAAGCCATACCAAGGCTGAATATTAAATTAGTAGAGAGAGTGTGTTCATGAGTTGTTAGAGGATGTTTAAGAGGTGGCTTTTACTACATTTGATATCGATATTCTTGTTATTGAGATATACCAAAATGTTGTACTTTGAACAAACTAAAACGTTTGAATGGAAACGTTTGAATGAACATGTAAACTATATGTTTGTTACGTCACTATTTAAGTGACTTGTTGTTATGTCACTTCATGTTTAGTAATCTCCATATGTCATTCGCAATTTGGCCATACTTTAATGGGTGCAAAAACTAAATGTGTATTCCATTTGTCAATTGGTTAACCAGTAAAAAACATTGTCCCTTCACAATTCTGACTCTTGTACTAAATGAAAAGCAAGCGAATGTCTTTGACCACTTGGGATTGTTTGGTTCTGGAAATGATGGTATTGCTGAAAATTTGGTCTTCTCAATTCAATCAACCTTCAGGTCCCCAATACAAAACAATTCAACATACCCAAGACACTCGGAAGTGCTCATTCACATTCGGACGCACACACACTCAAAAGTGCTCATTCACTCACTCACGAACGAGCGAACGAGCGAACGAGCGAACGAGCGAACGAGCGAACTCACTGACGAACTCAAGAACTCACTAACGTACTCACTCACTCGCTTCGCTCGCTCGTTTTATTTCTTGATAAAGGTTATGTGGAGATGTAGAGAATATAGTGTAGTTTGCGAGTCTGCGTGAAGCGTTACTGGCTACGCCACCACAATTTGTTTCTTAGTTATCATAATTATGTCTGGTGACTATATAAACAGCTCGAGTTGTGATTTTTTACAAAGCATGTAACTTGGCAATGCAACTGTTAACTTGACTGAAATAGTTGTGAGTATGAGTTGCAAATTGGACAATAAACTACCCGTACCGCAATTCCAAGAAAGGTTACAAAGTATTACAAGCGAAACGAGTTTACTTCACTGGGTACTTCGGTATCATAGTATCACAGTATCACAGTATCACTCGCTTCGCTCTCACTCATTCGCTCTACTCGCTTCCTTTTACAAACTCGCTCCGCTCGTTTGTTCTGAAAAAAATGCCAGTCAAAGTCAAGGTTGAGTTCCTTGGGGGCTTGGACGTCATCTCAAGCGGGGTCAGAGAGCACAAGGTTGTTGTCCCTGGTGAAGAAGGGGAGGTGACGCTTCGTGATCTTGTTGATGTGATTGTGAAACTGGTGATTACACACCCAAAAGACATTGAAGTCTTTATTGAGGATGATTCGGTCCGTCCTGGGATTCTTGTGCTTATCAACGATACAGATTGGGAATTGGAAGAAAAAGAGAATTATGTGCTTGAGAGTGGTGATGTTTTAACCTTTACCAGTACTTTACATGGGGGTTAATCAGTAAAAGCAGTACTTTGCATACCAATAAAACCAATACTTATATTAGGGCTAACCGGTCAGGTTAACCAGTAAAACCAGTATTTATATTAGAACTAACCAGTCAATGTAACAAGTACCTACAAAAGGGTTGACCCAGCATACGGCTAATTATTATTTGTGCATTATGAAACCTATTCATGAATGATACTGAAGCATTTGGAATCACTAAAATCATATTTGAGAGTCCTCTCACCAATACAATTCTAGTTTAATATATACAAGAATTATCAAGATTATACCTTGTAGGTTTTGACTTTGGTGCACTCTCTCGATACCGTAGATTTATTACAGACTCAATACTGATATGCTATTATAATACAAAACCTCTAACATGGGTTATTGTAGTGCTCTTATAAAGGAATAACCCTACATCCAAGTAATCCTTGGCCCAGCCAATTCAGTGTAGGGATCAACGTCACCAGTTGGGTTTCCCCGGTTCTCAACACTTCAACTTGAATCGGCTTCTCCACATTGTTACGAACTCTGCGAGACAATTCGGAGAGGTTGTGGTGGTTGTTACTCACCACATCCTTGTCAAAAACTACTATTCGGTCACCTTCCTTTAATCCACACGAGTCTGCTGGGCCTCCCGCAACAATCTGGCTAACTATGGCAAATGGTTTCCTTGCCATTTCCAAAGGCTTTGGCTCTTTTTTCAATTCTTGGCTGTTGATGTGCTCCGTAGGTGCTTCCTTACTTCTTTTTGAGAATTCTTCAATCATTTTATCTTCCAAATGCTTTAACAATTCCTTCTGGTCATTACGAAGGTGGATGATCTTTACTCGAATCAACCGCACACTCATCACATCGATATCGGCCCGAGGGAACCCTTCACTGGTGACCAAGCTACTTTCCATGTCCGAATGGTACTCTCCTTGTAAGAGATCAAAGAGCTGGCTCAATTGCGTTTCAATCACTTTTTTCACATCCATCAACTCTTTGAACGTACTCTCTTGGAAGTTGTCATTGTATGAGGGGAACTGACTTTCGTCGAGGTTTAATGATTTCATCAATCCATTAAAGGAGGACATATTTGTATGAAAAATGTTCCATGCGACTTGCAGATTTCCTTTTGCATAATCGTTTGATAGTGATATTACTGTTGATGATATTGAATTTTCATATAGCTATAGTGTACATATACCTTAAATCTATATGCCTTATATGTATATGCCTTATATCTATGCCTTATATCTATGCCTTATATCTATGCCTTATATCTATGCCTTATATCTCTATACCTTACATCTCTATACTCTACATCTATATACCTTATATCTCTATACATATATATACTCTACATATATACACCTTACATCTCTATACATATATATACTCTACATATATACACCTTACATCTCTACACATCTTTATACTCTACATCTTTATACATCTCTATACATATATACTTTAATAATACCTTCACTAGAATAAAACCGAATCTGGTGTTAGCCACCAGGAACAAACACTACAATCATAGTGCTCACAAGCACTTTTTACTGTTAAATGGCTGCAAAATCAAACCGTTGTGCCACCAATATCACATTGAGCTTACATCTCGTTTACTGATGCTATCATTGGTATTGTAGCTCTCGTAATTCAAGTTTGGTTATTTTCTTCTACACATCAATATCACACGTAAACCTCTTGATTATATCAATACAAGATCACTCGGAATACTCGACATTCTTTAATATGAGTGGCTATTGTCAGTGGAAAATGACATACGAATGTCAAAAATTCTGTAAATCCAAAGCATCAGCTTAAATGAAAACCATAAAAGTATTCAACTCGAAGAAACATGTTCAAATTAAAAGAATTAGCTAGTTTGCTTGTTCGCGATTCATAAAACGAACGAGCGAAGCGAGTGAGTGCGTGAGGGAGTGTGTGAGTGTGAGTACAAGTGTAAGTTATTGAGTAGCGAAAATCAACTCACGAACGAACGAACGAACGAACGAACCCACTCACTCACTCACTCACTCACTCACGCACTCACTCACGCACTCACGCACTCACGCACTCACTCGCTTCGCTCGTTCGTTCTACAAAAGCTTGCACAACTTGTATGAAAAACCATATTAGTTCTAGAATCGTACAGAGTAAATATTCATTTAAAAGTTACATTGCACAGCAATGTATATATCCAACAGACATTGCTCAGCAATGACTTAATCACTAACCCCTTCGTTCACCTGTTATTGTCATTTTCCAGCAGTCATTCAGCGACACTGCCCTCACCATCACACAACAATGCATTTCCCATAATTTTTATCAAACTTGCCAGAATTCAATCATTTTCAAGCAAAATACCTCGGTATAAATCGAAACACCAACTGTCCAAAATCAAAGCAAATGAATACGACCAATGTACTTCAAAATTGTCTCACAAATTACCATCATAACTTAAAGCAAATGAATAGGTACTAACATTCTCAATATCATCAGCTTCGTCCCCCTCACTAATTTCCCTCCAAGAAGCCACTGTAAGAAGTAAAAATCCAATAATAACAAAAAAATCACCAAGCATTTGCTGAGCACTCAAGGTGTTACCGAAAAGCCACCATTCAACAATACCAATCAAGAATATAGTCAATAAGGAACTCACTGAAGATAACACTGGACTTGTCAATGCCATAAGTGTCAAGAATGCACCGCTGAAAGTGACGTTAGATAAAATGGATCCACCAATATAAAACCAAATTTTGGTTGCATTTTCATAATTAAAGAGATTGAATTTGTGAATACCAGTAATATGAGTTAATGACAATACCACAAATAAAATACAACAGGTGTACAATCCAATCAAAGCCATGACAAAGTTTGCAAAAGTCAGTTGTCTACGTGGAGTAATGACTCTGGAGATGTGAGGTGGGATACACAAATATCTCTTGTAAAGTACTTCATAATAACCATACAAGATGGCACCAACGAAAATAATCAGGTTACCCCAAAATCTGTATGGATATAATTCTTCCACAGCTTGGACACTTTGATCGCCATAAGCCACGATGAAAACACCAGCAATAGCAATAATGACTGAAGTAACCTTAATCCAAGAAAATTTTTCTTTCAACATTGGAATGGCAAATGCATATGCAGTGAAGGCAGAGCAGTTATAAATTGCAGTGACGTCAGCAGCATAAGTAATGGCCATAGCTGCATACCAAGTGGCACCAGCAATAGTCAAGATGATTGTTAATAAGAAAGTTTTCCAACAAATGTAACGAATAGCTGGAGTTGCAAAAAACGATTTAACACATTCAACGAGTGAAGAGCTACTGGAAACGTGAGGATTTTGATCAATAAGAAGATGGAATTGATTTCTCGTTTTATCGCCGTTAACTTCACTTTCATAAATCAAGATTGCTGTATGATAAACATTATGAAATTGCTTAACAATACACTTTTTAAAGTACTTTATGTAATCAATCTCATTCCCAACAACTTCATGAGTAGGATCTAATAATTGAGCACTCATACGCCTCTCTTGAATACTGTGACCAATATCACTACCAGTATTCAATTTATGGTACAGACCATTGCGTTTCACTTTTCTAGCCTTGGATAAAGTTCTAAAAATTGAAACCCCAAAAACTTGAATTGGCCATAAGATCCACCATGATCCGTGAGTGACCATCAACATTACCAAAGGTTCTTTGAACCCAAAATGGTACGCTTGGGACGTGAGCTCGGTCTGGCAAACAAACGTGGCTAAGGAAACCATGAACATCATCCCCACAAAGATCACCTTGGCCTTGGATGTTGGATGCACAGACGACGTGGAGGCATTATCTCCCTGGAGTACTGTAATGGCCATATTTCATGTAATATCCAAACTTATTTGTTTGTGCGCCCTTTGATAATCTTGATATAATGCCAGACACATGAAATGTGTGAGAGCCAAATGATTATGTCATTAGGCTCTCACATCATTTGGCTCTCACACATTTGCATAATCATTTCTAATTGGTCTTTAAGATTGAGTCTTGTCATCATATTTGTTTGTGAGCTTATGTGAAAGTGTCCTTTGTGTGTGAACTAGGAGTGTACTTTTCGGTGAAACAACCTTCACTTTTCCTGTTTCATGATCAGTGATATAAATCTGTAAGCATACAGGTGTTATGCATATCAATTAATCCATCTAAACAGCTAATCTACACCTCCTATTAACTTCTTCCTTTACATTCATATACAAGTATATCTCAGCAACCATCCATCTCTATATAAAACCATCCACACCTATAAAAAACCCCTTTTTGGATTGCTATCAATAAGCAAAGCAAAAATATATCTGCAAGTTGACTCAAAGTTGCATAGTTTTCATTTTATTGATAATCCACACGGTTTGTGCCTTGAATTATACACACTCTCCATCTTTCTGCCATCATTCATTGGCTGCAAATGTATGGAATTTTCTCTATCTGAGAAGAAAAATTCGTCTGGTATTCATCTTGATTGCATTGGAAAAATCTCTATAGTTTACCGTTCTTAATGTATCTCAGGTTATCTGGTGTTGAAAAGATGAAATATTCCAAATTGATTGTAATTGTGCATTGGATCATCAGATGACGTCATAATGTGTATTGTTGCAACTTTCAAAATATAGTTGTAGGGTTTACTTTAAAGATCAGTACCGTTTTCTCCCGTACAGAAAGAGATGTATTAAGTATCAATAAATATGAAAAAGTATCACCAAGTATCTTCATAATAACATAATCTAAGCAAGGTTCGAATAATGGGTAATCTTGACTGAGTTTTTGGTGATTTAGTTTGATAATCAAACAATAATGATAATATAAAAGAGAATGAAAGCGTCTTTGGCTTATAATCAAAGTGTCTAATGTAGCGAAATTGAATGACATTCGCTTAAGGATATGCACTCACAGATTCACTCTCAAATTCACTCTCAAATTCACTCACAGATTCACTCACAGATTCACTCCCAAATTCACTCTCAAATTCACTCTCAAATTCACTCTCAAATTCACTCCCAAATTCACTCTCAATTTCACCACCAAACTCACTCGCTTCGCTCGTTCGTTCACTACTCAATATTCATTGTAGCTTCACCTTAGCCGCTTTATGTTTTGTTCTACTTTTCTCATAATCACTTATCCCACAAATGATCAAAGCTAGATTGGTCAAATTTAGCTCAACTATATGGTTTACTATCTCTCACCAATTCTCTCTGCAAGTCACACAGTTGTTTGGATGCTTCCAGAGTTTACAATTGGCAACCTATGCATTCAAGGTGAATAGGCCAGTGATACTGGTTATGTTGAATATTAACCTTTTTTTGCTGTTTAGTTTGAGAATTCCTTGGTTTTCATGGAAGATACCAGCAGTTATTGATCAAGAATGATCAAAGATATTTGGTCTCGAATAGTGTTGAGAGTTTGCAGTTCATGTATCATAGTGCACAGACCAAAATTCACAGGCCAAAGTTTATTCATCACTCACTCACTCTCACTTCGCTCGTTTGTGCCTTTTAAATATGCCAGCCAACAATTTATTCAAATTGGTTTAGTGGTGTAGCGGCTATCACGTTTCGTTTACAAGGTATTCGCCTGTAAGTCCCGAAAAGGCCCCGAGTTCGATCCTCGGCTAGATCATTTTTTGGTACGATCAAACAGTTGAATGTTTGTCAAGTGAAGGAAAACACGATGTTTGCATGAATGTTAATTTCCTACAATATTTTTGGTCATCACAGCACTTTGAATATATTTAGTTGTAATTATGGTACAGTGAATATCACAGCACAGTGAGTATCCCAGCACGTTGAATAGTCTAGTCATCACAGCACATGGAACACTCTATCGGCAGCTTTGTATTCTGGTGAGCAGTTTAAACCCTCTCTTCAATCGTCCGAATATGACAAAAGAATTTATTCACAATCATCTAGTTCACCGTTTTCTCGTAAATTGATTATCAACTTGGAATAACATAAAGCTCGAGAAACAGCTTATGACATAACCTATTTCTTGAAGGTCATGTATAGGAACCACAAATCACTCTGGAGCGTATAGCATGCCTTCAAAGAAAGAAATCGATGGGAAAATTGGCAACACACATATCTTTGAATCAACCAGCTTAATAATTCTTAAGCCGCAATATTAAACCTCTATTGGAACAAACCTCTTCAACTTCCCAGCTTAATATCCACCACACTAATCACTATCAGATTCATACTCACTTTCACTCTCACCCTCACTGTCGCTCTTGTCAATATAATAACTTCTCGGAGGAACCAACTCCTTTTCAACCAAAACCTGTCTGGGCACGAGTCTGGGCAAAATTATATCAACCACACGCTCATTTTGAATGAGCAGATCCACCCATTCATCCATGTACGAGATTTCTTGATGTACGGGGATATCGTTTGAGTCGAATTTAGGAGTTTTAAGCTGAAATCTCAACTTTCTAAAGTCTTTATAGTATTCATCAAAAACTTGGTATATTTTCTCACTTGTATATGCTATTCGTATGTAACAAAGAGCCAAGGCGGTCAAGTACTTGAATTCATTGTATCCCATTTGATTCAAATAGCTCGAAATGATCTCTTCACTGGGATCTAGCTCCAATAGGCGCAATAAGCAGCAAAGAAAGCTGTTTGGTTTACCGATCGAATCGGTACCTCCTATGCTGGTGACATGTTCTATAATCACAGGGAGTATCGTTGCTTCATTGGTGAGGTAGAGATGCTGTTTGTAGAAGATAGAGTCTTGGATTCTATGTCGTACAATTGGCTCTATCAAGTGGGCTTTCTTGATGATGTTTCGTTTATCGGTGTATGATGCCATTTTATGACGAACGAGCGAGCGAAGCGAGTGAGTGAGTGAGTGCGGATTATTTTGATATGAGCCAAGTCAAACCATGCGAGTGAGTGAGTGCGATTCTTTCGATACGAGCCAAGCCAACCCATGCGAGCGCTCAATCGATTTGTATGATTCTCCAATACTTTTTAATTCCATGATTTCAATCCTATTGTCTAGGGATACCAACTTTATGACATCCGGACTGGCAATGTCCTACGTGCACTGCATGTGAGATATGTAGTTACATATTGAGGTGAATAAGAACATTATGGATTACAAGTGAAGGGCAGTATGATGCATTTGTCAATTTTGTTTTACATTCACCTACAAGTGTGTTTTAACGTTTGACATCTATGTATATCTATTTGGTTTGCTTATCCAGATAAGCAGAAATAGCTTGAAAGTATTCCCATCTAGCTAGTTATTACGAGGGATTACCATAGAGAGGGGTGAGCAGATTTTGATGATGTGTTAAAGTCTGTGTAATGGTTGTTGTGAACCCGAAATGACAATATTTGATCTAGGTTGCAAAATTCAATTCATCAACTTGAGCTGCAAATTACAATTTTTCGTTGTTTGGGATTGATATGAAGGAGGTTGTGAAAGATTGAACTGAAACATCAATCGAGTCAATTGAACAAGACAAAGGTTGAGTTCTTTGGGGACAAAATGTCATTAACTTGATATGGCAAGTTAGATGAGGATTTGTTCGAGTGGAATCTTCTCCAATGGTGAATTTGACCTGTAGAGACATGTAGAGTACAATGGACAAGCTAATAATGGTATTTTTCTAGGAGTACTAGAGGTTTTTCACGTTTGAACATGACGGAGAGTTCGTACAGACTTTTAATTATTATTAACGTGAATTACAAGGACATATTAATGTCGAGTACTATTAATGTATTAATGCCAAATACTCAATGCCAAGTACTCGATGTCAAATACTCAATGTCGAGTACTCAATGTCAAATACTCAATGTCAAGTCCTCGATGTCAAGTACTCGATGTCAAGTACTCAATTTCGAATACTTATTCTCAAATACAATGGAATAAACCTCTAAAGACCCGCACTCGCTTTGCTTGTTCGTTGCTCACTCTCTTTACTTGTTCGAAAGAATTCGCTACTCACTCACTCGTTCCTTCCCAAATACTATACATGCCAAATACCATGTCTTGATTCATAATCCAAATACATCATCCAGCATAATCCAAATACACTCTGAATGACAAAAGTCATCCATCCAATTAAAGGCAATCTTATCATAGGTGGTTATTCAATAAATGACTCTACTACCATCTAATACCAACCACCAAAGATGATGACACTATTACATCAATAACATACCCTCAACTATTTCCTAAAGAGCATAGGCATTGTTCGGCGCAATAAACACCCTGAAAGATACACATAATGAGATAGTCGCAGTTGAATCGTCGAAATTAAAAAAAATCAACATGTCATTTAAATTCCCAGGGTTTAACTTACAATCACTTCAAGACTCACTTCCAAGTGTGGACTCATTCAAGGAGAGTATCTCCAAGGTGAATGCAGGTAAAACTGTTGATCAGTTTCAAAAATCGCTTCAACCCTTTGCATCGAAAACCACACAATTGATCAGCTCACAATTACAGCAAGTTCAGCAATTAGCCAACGGTGGCAATTATGAGATTAGTGAATTACCAAGTGATTACTTACAGTTGGAAGCTAGTTGTGATTTGTTATTAAAGTTATACACTGAGTTGATACGCTTCAACAATGATACTTATGCCAATGTTTCTTATGATTACCCACCTGCCAACTATGCTATGAACAAATTAAAGGACACTAATTATAGCAATATTATCGGTACTAAGCTTAATCAATTAAAGAATGTATCATCCCCTCAAGAATTAGAAAAAATTTTACTTGGAGGAGATACTCAAGAAGAAACTTATGACGTTCAAACAGTCAAGATCCCAAAGACTTTATTTGGTCAATTATCTACAATCACTTCCAAACACAGTGAAGAATTGAAGGAATCAAACACCGCGTTATCCTTTGCTTTACTCCAATTATCCTCTGTATACCTCGAGATTGCTAATGAAAGATTGGTTCAAGACAAGAAAATCATTGCAGTGACCAAATCTTTAATTGGTGTTTTAGACCATCAATTCATCTCTGTGAACGAGTTGAGAAAGAAGGTTTACTCCACCAGAGCTGAATTTGACTTGATCAGATCCAGATTGAAGGCTGAAGAGGAGGAAGAAAACGAAGACTTGATTGCCAAGGAAGATGAATTGGTTAGTGCTACTGAAATGGCTGTTTTGGAAATGAAAAAGTTGTTGAAACCATCTCACAATGTTAATTTATTGAAGGAGTTTGTTTCCGCTCAAAGAGCCTATCATGAAATGGCTAGTAAGAAGTTGGATTCTTTATTGGTTGACTTGGATAAGGTTGATGTTGCCGATGAAGATGACGAATAGTGTGACATCAATGCGTTTGCATCATTAGACTTTAAACATGAATAGTTACAGGCGATTTTTATGTAATCTAGAGAATGATCTCTTATATAGTGAATAAATATTAAACGAGAACGAGCGAACGAACGAACGAGAACGAGCGAACGAGCGAAGCGAGTGAGTGAGTGAGTGAGTGAGTGAGTGAGTGAGTGAGTGAGTGAGTGAGTGAGTGAGTGAGTGAGAGTGAGTGAGTGAGTGAGAGTGAGTGAGTGAGTGAGTGAGTGAGTGAGAGTGAGTGAGTGAGTGAGTGAGTGAGTGAGTGAGTGAGTGAGTGAGTGAGTGAGTGAGTGAGTGAGTGAGTGAGAGCGAGTTCGTTCGTTCGTGAGAGCGAGTGAGAGCGAGTTCGTGAGTGTGTGTGTGTGTTCGCTCGTTCGTTCGTTCGCTCGTTCGTTCGCTCGTTCGTTCGCTCGTTCGTTCGCTCGTTCGCTCGTTCAATGTCACTAACCTGGTTACCTCACGTTCAGTCTCATGTTGATTGACAATGATAAATATGACAAACATAATAACAAACATAATAACCATACCAAATAAAAACCATCATTAAATAATCCTTCACAGTCATACAATAAATAGTTTAGTTTCCAAAACCATGCTTGCGATAATCCTTTGTTCATTACTCTCAATATTCTCAATCACGGTATCATAAAAAATTCATCATGTCAGAGCAAAAAGCAGCCAAGTTACAACAACAGTACAACCAATTCCAGGAGGAGCTTGGGGAGCTCGAGTCACAATTGGTGAATCTCGAATCCAAAATCGAGGAGCATCGGATCGTGAAAGGAACCTTGACCAACATACCTGAGGAAGAGAGAGCTTCTCGTAAATGCTTCAAGATGATTGGGGGTGTACTTGTGAATAAAAGTATCGGTGAAGTGATTCTGATATTACAGGATGAATATGACGTGATGACTGCTGAGCGTGAAAGTATTGGTGGCAAGTTGATTAAGGGTAGAAAGGATAGAGAGGATTGGATGAAGGTTAATAATGTCAAGATTATGAAGCAATAGGAATTTGAAGCAATAGAAATATGAAGCAATACAAGTTTTTTATGAAGTAGAGAGTGGGGAATTCTGAATAGGATAGTCAAGTTTCAATATCTAGGTCAGCCTGACATTTGCTGAGTGATTTCAATAGTATGCACACTTTCACACATTCAACAATCATCTCCATAAACCTCAATGAGGTTGACATTTAATATAGCTAAAGAGATTAATTGTATATGGCAAATTTAGTGTAGTGAAATCGTAATGGAGCTCTTGACTTTAGGTGTGTAGGATGGTAAAGTTGCCAATACAAATCATTATTGCCATGACTAATCAAACATCTACGGGGATTCAAAAACATAATCAATTTCCCAACCTATATAAAGGATTTAGGTTCTACCAAACTCTTATAATCCAATCTTAACAAAAAATACATCAGAACACACATCAAACATCACCAGCTTCTAAATAAACTCCTGTAAACATTAAGCTTGCCCTGCATTCAAAAACTCTACATATGTATTTCTCGACTCAGTCTCACGGTTTTCAGTTCTGTTGATGGCTTCCCATTTAGGCTCGTCCTTGAATAACCGACGAGCTTTAACGTGCTTGAGGTCGGTCACTGTGAATCTGTGGTAGATTCCGGCAGGCAAAATCAACAAGTCATTCTTTTGCATTTTTGCTCTGATCCACCTTTCATTCTTGTCTCTGACATCGAAATAACCTTCGCCATCAAGCACGTAACGAATCTCTTCATCTTCGTGGAAGTGCTCTGTGTAAAACTTTTGCATCATCTTGTTCAAGGCTGTTTCGTCGCCTTTGAAGGTGTCAATATTCAATTCTATAGTGTCCTGGTTTTTGTAGTTTCTCTCCTTGGCCAACTTGTTCAAGTCATCTTCGGTATCGATGTATTTGTAAATGACCCCGATTGACTCCAAGTCTTTAACGCTGGCACTTACTCCGGAGTTGTGATCTTGGAGGAAGTTTTCGGGGGTATCTTTTTGGTCGTGATAGTATAAGTGAACCATGATTGTTTGTTGCTGCGAGTACTGCGAGAACTGCGAGTACTGCGAAGCAGTACGAGCACTTTAAGTGAATGTGAAGATGTTGATTTACTGCGAAGCAGTACTATTCGTACTAGTTATTCGGGCATACGAAGTATATGTGAGGATGTTGAAAGTACTGCTAAGCAGTGGCAATTAGTACAATTAGTACGAATAGTTGAAGCAGCTCACGAGCGAAGCGAGATCAATAGTGATAGGACTTTGCTGCGAAGCGAGATCACTAGGGTTAACACTTTGCTGCGATTGAGATCAATAGTTATAACACTTGGCTGCGAAGCAGCTCACGAGCGAAGCGAGATCAATAGTTATAGCACTTTGCTGCGAAGCAGCTCACGAGCGAAGCGAGATCAATAGTTATAGCACTTTGCTGCGAAGCAGCTTACGAGCGAAGCGAGATCATATAACACTCTGCTGCGAAACGAGATCATAGTTATAAAATGCTGCGAACGAGATCAATAGTTATAAAATGCTGCGAAGCGAGATCATATAACACTCTGCTGCGAAACGAGATCATAGTTATAACACTTGGCTGCGAAACGAGATCAATAGTTTTAACACTTTGCTGCGAAGCAGCTTACGAGCGAAGCGAGATCATATAACACTCTGCTGCGAAACGAGATCATAGTTATAACACTTGGCTGCGAAACGAGATCGTAGTTATAAAATCCTGCGAAGCGAGATCAATAGTTATAACACTTGGCTGCGAAACTTGATCAATAGTGTAAGCGTTATAAAGTTATAGGCGCTGCCTGGTTAGGTGCAAGCGGTATTAACAGATTTTTGGCAGGGGTGAAGTTAGCTATAGATATTATATAGCTCCTGTTATGAGGATTTAGAATCAGCAGTCAGGAAATGTGTGTGAGCTATAGATGATAATCGATTCGCTACTCACTCACGTACTTCTTCACTCGTTCATTCAAATCAAAGAAATTTGCTACTCACTCACTCACTCACTCACTCACGCACCCCCTTCGCTCGTTCAAACTCGAGACATTGTCAATGAATTCAACTAATCGTTACAAGTCAGTAGCATTCTGAATACTAGCACATTCTTTTGATTTAAAGGCTTAAATGCAATACTCATTATGTGAATATTTTGCTCCATTTTTGTCATAACCATGGAAACCGGTAATAATACTAGTGATGAACCTTACGAACTCGTTTCCCAGTTGATTTCCTATCACTCAAACTCAATACCCAATTGTAATACTAGCTTGTATTAATGTTCATAAACATCAACTTGGTCACAACGTGAGGATGTTGAATGTACTTCAAAGCAGTACTATTCGTGCTAGTTGTACTTGCTACTACACAGCTTTGTAGTACTACCTTGAAGTACCTGTATGTGAGGATGTTGAAATACTGGTTCGCAGTACTACAAGCACTTGAAATATATGTGAGGATATTGTAGTTATGTGTGAGTATAGGTTATACTATTTGTCAGTATCACATATCAGTATTTGTATTAGTTGTAGTAGTTGTATTAGTTGTATTAGTTGTATTAGTTGTATTAGTTGTATTAGTTGTATTAGTTGTATTAGTTGTATCACTTGTATCACTTGTATCACTTGTATTAGTAGTACTAGTTGTCTTATTTGTCAGTGATACTTTTACAGTTATACCCATGAACCACGATTCTTTAAAGGAATCCAAACATAACCCACTTTGATTCAATCATATTAGAATAAATCAAAAAGTGTTTAACGTATTCAATAAATTAACCAACTCATAAGCAAACCTATCTAATTAACGAAATCACCAGTCACATCACACCAATCACCAATACCAATACCAATATCAATACGAATATCCAATATCAACATCATTACCTCACCCACATCACCACCTCACCCACATCACCCACCTCACCCACTTGCTGCAAATAAAATCCACTCGCAAAAAAAATACCCAATGAGCTATCAACCATACCAGCAGAATTATCAACGTGATAGCTACCAGCTGCAACAGCAGCAGCAACAGCAACAGCAGCAACAGCAGGATCGGAAAACCACGCATAGAAGAACGGTTGATCATGGAAACAATATGGGAAGGTGGTACATCAATAAGGCCTTGGGTAGAAATCACAAGCAACAGGCAATAGGAAAAATCAGACCTGAATCGTCATACTTGATCGATTTATTACCGTCGTTGGCATACAGTTCGTCATTGAACTTGGTATGCGATAGCAATAGTAACAATATGTCCATTATGGATATCCAAGCAAAATTTGTTCACTTGTCGTCGAATAAAGTGAAACACTCCATCAATACAGTGAAATGGACACCGGAAGGAAGAAGATTGGTTGTTGCTTCGCATAGTGGTGAATTCACCATCTGGAATGGTATGACTTTCAACTTTGAAACCATTATGCAAGCACATGACCACCCCATTCTCTCGCTTCAATACTCGCACAACGATGAATGGCTCTTGAGTGGAGACATGAGTGGTGTGATCAAATATTGGCAACCCAATTTCAACAATGTTAATATCTTAACAGGACATTCCAGTGGTATTAGAGATATATGTTTCAGTCCTAATGACTCGAAATTCTTAACAGCTAGTGATGATTCAACTCTTAAGATATGGAATTTCAATAATGGAAAGGAAGAGAGAACTTTAACAGGACATCATTGGGAAGTTAAAAGTGCAGATTGGCATCCTACATTGGGGCTTATAGTTAGTGGTTCCAAAGATAACATAGTTAAATTATGGGATCCAAGGTCATCAAATAGTATAACTACCCTTCATGGGTTTAAACATACAGTCAACAAAACAAGATTTCAACCTACAGGTACAAAACGTCTCCTCGCATCAGTTCTGAGAGACGGTTCATGTAGAATATTTGATATTCGTACAATGAAAGATTTGTTTGTTATAAAGGATCAATCAACAGACTTGTCATGTGTAACATGGCATCCACTTCATTCCTCGGCTTTATCAACAGCTTCATATACAGGATCAATCAATCATTATGTCCTAGATACGTATATTGCCTCCTCGGCTACAAAATCCAAAACCTTTTCATCATTGAGTAACTCTATGATTGCCACTCCATCCTCCAATAATAACGCAAATCCAGAATCTGTTCATAGAATTCCTTATGCCCATGAAAAGGCTATCCATTCGCTTGAATATCATCCTTTGGGTCATATCTTGTGTTCTGCTGGTTCCGATAAAACTGCTAGATTTTGGTCCAGAGCAAGACCAAACGATCCAATGTCTTTTAAGGATGCATTATACACTGATGATAAACAGGGTGCTTGGTATTACACAGTCAACAATCACATCAATGCTGTCATGGAGGATACTTCGGTTCGGGAGTCTGTGGTGGAATCAAATGTTCCGGCTCAACAGAGTAGGATGAATCTTCCTGGTTTGAACAATATTACTTCATAAAGGGTTATGGGCGAAGCGATAATATTATAATAGCCAAACCATAGCCCAACCAACACCCTTCAACACCCTCCAACACCAACCAACACCAACCAACACCAACCAACACCAACCAACACCAACCAACACCAACCAACACCAACCAACACCAACCAACACCAACCAACACCATCAACGTCTACGTCTACGTGTATACAATAAAAATCAATGCCCCAATAAATGTATATCTAAACGTTTTTAAACTCTAAACTCTTCTAAACTAATGCACCAAATCTATTTTTGTCCTTTAAAACTCACAAACTCGCTTCGCTCGTTTGTTATACAACCAAATCTATTTTTGTCCTTTAAAACTCACAAACTCGCTTCGCTCGTTTGTTATACAACCAAATCTATTTGTTCGTCCTTGAAAACTCACAAACTCGCTTCGCTCGTTTGTTATACAACCAACTCTATTTTTGTTTGTCCTTGAACACTCACAAACTCGCTTCGCTCGTTTGTTACATCTACATCACAATAATCTTAATGTACCAGACACTAAATAGCAAAATAAGGATTGCACAGGTAAAACAGATCAACCTCATCTAAATACGTCTTCCCCCATGATTGACTATAGCTGGAGGTAAACTTGTTAACCAACCCAAACATCATACTTTGTAAGAACAAAGGCAGAAACAAGCTTCTCTCTATGGTTTGACCTCCATTGGAAAAGCTGATATACATTTGAATGGGGTACTTTTGGAGCTCTTCTAATGTGATTGGTTGGTAGATTTTGTAGTAGTGGTTTGTTCGGAGTTTAAAATCCAATAGCGATGATTTATAATCTTTATCTTTGTAATCCAAGTTATGGGTTTTGCCATTTATGTTGTAGTTGAGGAGTTTGTTGTCTGTGCATTTGATGTCCATGACCACGATGTTAATTTTGGGTATGCATTTGTGTAAGGTGTTGATCATTCTTTGTCTGCGTTCCACGGTTGTGTTTGTCGCGTCCAAGAGACCCACGTTGATGTCATTTCGCGACATTTCATTGATCATGTTATTTAGGTTTATGTCGGCGTACATTTCTCTTTCCAAGGTTCCTTGAATGTTTGAGGGGTTGAAGAAGTCTGAGTTGTTGAAGGCAACGTTCTGTCGTCTAACGTCGCCTGCGTTGTATATCTTGGTTTTTATATCGTAATCATTCATGTAAGCATTGAGTTGTCTGCAAATTGTACTTTTCCCACTAGCTGGTAATCCCACCATCATTATTACCATCCGGTAATTATCTTCGATCAAGTCCTCAATATCTGTATTTTCCGTACTTTGAGATTCGGTTCGGGTAAGTAATGGGATCGGTACTGTTGGCGTTATATCAAATAATGAATTTATCGATGTTTGTGATGTTCCTCTGATAACGCTACACATGTTCTCTTTTGATCCTTTCTCTTGTTCCTGGTTTCCTCTGGCTTCGATGTCTATATTAACTTTGGGGTCCTTGGCTTCTTCTTGAATATCCATTAATTTAATTTTCCAACAATTTAACGCTTATAAATATCTGACGGCCTCTGACTCAACAGAATATTTTTTTTTTCTTTTGACCGGCTTCGGACTTTCTTTTTATCGCATGGGGGGAGCGCACATGGGCCTTCCCTTTTTGGTATATCTACCGGGTGAGGGGACAAAGTTCTCGAGAAGAAATTGTCGTGATGACGTGAGGCGGATCTTTCCACGAACAAACGAACAAACGAACAAACGAACAAACGAGCGAAGCGAGTTTGTGAGTGAGTGAGTGAGTGAGTGTGTTATATAAATAGTGCTGCGCTTGGTAAATATGTTCAATAAGTGTGCTTGGTAAATATGCTTGATTAATATACTTGGTTAATATATGGATATCCACGTTTGATTGAAATTCCCTTTTTGTACACCTCATCCTTATCACACTCATTTTTTCCATCGTTCCGGACTTTTTTGCCCAGCTTTAGTCTATACAGTAGCCCATGATGCATATGACAGAGTGGTTGCAATAAAGCAAGAGTATTGTAAAGGACAAGCGGGTCATTTCCTACAATCAATAACTGACAATAACTAGTAAGTAGCAAGCCATTATCTGGCAATATCAAAACATCACGTACCATCGTTATCACCTACCATCGTTATCACCTACCATCGTTATAACCTTATCATCGTTATAACCTTATCATCGTTACTGTCCATGTTCTCTCCCCTTTTTCAATCCAAATAAACTTCGATAACGGTAAATTCCATTTGGCCGTCACCTTAAACTTTGAGTATTGTTCTATGAAATTTCCATTATACCTTCACATGCTGTTGGTAGTGATGTTTATAATGATATGACTCAATATATAAAATGACAAACAATCAATGTCAAGGCTGTCAACACTAAAACAAGGCTCTCAACACTAAGCGAGACTACAAAGATACCTTTCTAAAGCATAGAAATTGTCTGTATAACAATGTGTTTGGATATTCAACTCGGATAGTTTACGGAAGACCCGTACCGCAACATCAAAATCGAAGGTTACAAGATTTCATGAACTATTTCAAAGAATTTCACCAAATATTAAGCAAATAGTATCATGTCTTACAAGTTTCATAGTATTTCCGACAAACCGTCTTGATATTTGGTTATATCGCTATACATGAACACGAACGCACGAACGAACGAACGAACGAACGAGCGAAGCGAGTTTGTGAGTGAGTGAGCACGTGAGTGAGTGAGATATGCTAATTCTTATCAAAATCTGACCCTATAAACATTAAGCAAATATTAACATATCTTACAAGTTTCATAGTAATGTATTTCCGACAAACCGTCTTGATATTTGATTAGATCGGTATATTTACACCATGTTACAAAGGCTGAACACGAACGCACGAACGAACGAACGAACGAACGAAGCGAGTTTGTGAGTGAGTGAGATATCCTTATTCTTATAATCAAAATCTGACCCGATAAGTTGACTAATACGACACGAATCCAAGAAAGTGATCTCAAAAATCACTTCACATTCAACACGTACACTCTTATTTCTCTCATTTCATTTCAACCCTATTTGCCCATTCAGCTTCCCTGTCTGCACCAACCATGGAATACAATTCAATCAACTTCAGCTTGGACATCTTGTCTCCCTTCATCTCTGTGCGGGGCAAAATGGTCTCACATGCAGATCTCAACCCCTTCAACAACAACACCTTCTCTTTGTTCATAAACCTGTCTTCAACCTTATGTATGGAATACTTGACCAGCCATTCAAAGTCTCCTTCATGTGGGTACACGTGCATTCTTGACCCTATTTTTTCTCCATCCATTACGTGCTCGTCTATACTTATGTAATAAACCTTAAACTTTGCCTTTTCAACGAGCTTTTCGTTAAACAGACACAAATTGGAGTGGTGCTCTAACAAGTTTGCGTTCAACATTTCGGGGCCCAAGCCATGTCTGAAACTTGTTTGGTAACTGGATGAGAACCCTTGGATGGTTTTAATCTCTTGGTCATTGACTGGGATTGCATACACCTTCAAGCTCGTTTTTTGTGTTTGGACGTGGGCATCCAAAACCAATCTATAGGATGTATTAGGGAGGTCCTTGTTGATTGTTTCCAAAAGCTGTTCCCATATAGCCAAGGTGAATTTGAATTGTTCGTTAGCAAACTTGGTACTTGTATCGTCATTTTTCATGATATGATTTTTCATCTGCTCATCCGTCATTCCTTGAGGTAATTCCTGGGACTCATTTCCATAGAAGATCTCATCGATGGTTTCCACAGGGAGGTATTGGAATCCAAAGAAGGAGTTGACGTTGTGATATGCAATGTAGATTCCGTCCATTTGCCCAATTCGGGCTTGGAAAAGATATTTTAATAGTCCCCCTGTCCTGATTAAGTCTTTAAATTCCATTTCAAATGACTCAAACCCTCCATCAAGCTTCCAAATTTGATACTTGTTGTTTTCAATCCCTGGAACTCGACTGTTGTACCGTACACTACACGTGGCTCTCGTCTTGAGATCAAACGTTCCGTTCCCTGGTAATCTTGGGTCCACGCAATCCAACTGTGATCTCATCAAGAAGTTTCCAAACGTTGAATAATTGTATGCGAAGTTGTCTTCTTCGACTTGAATGTTTTTTGAGGTGGGTGTTGACTCAGAATCATGTGATTCCGTGTGGTTGTTGGTGGTGGCGTCAATATCTTTGGTGGTCACGTTTGTGGTCACATTGGTGGTGGCCCCCACATTTCTCTTTGTATACCTCAAATTAAACTCATCCTCTTTCGTTGTAAGTAAAGCCTCCAAACAATGTCCCATGGCAGACAACAAAATCTCGTTATCGGCACTCTTGTCCGCCTCAATAGAATACAAACCATCTTCGTGGGCTTTGACAATCAGCATCGTGGGCTTCAGAGCCATCATCCCGCGCATCGGCTCAAAGTCAAACCGCGGCGTGCGCTTGAAGAGGTAGTTGTTTAATAAATAGTAAAACTTAACCATTACTGACGTCATGGACGATGTGGACGAGTAAAATTTCTTATTCTTCTCTTTAGCCAACTTCTTCAATACCTTATCTTTGCTCACGCTAACGAAGGGTGATAACGCATTAAAGTCGAAATCTTCGTATTTGATGATATTCTTGAGGAATGGTGGGAAGTTGAAAATTCTAGTTCGTGGGTCCTGAAGAAAATGCACTCCGGGAGAAAACAAAGCTTTATCTAATTGATGTTCTAGTTGCGGTATCTTACTTGTATTCAATTCTTTCATTTGTATAAGGTTGGAATCTTTAACCTTTAGTATTTCACAATGCACCGAGGTTGAAGGGAAGAAGATTTTGTTTCTCTTCACTTCCTTACCCTCATTTCTGTCTTTATCTTTATTGTTTCTGTGTTTGCTTTCAACTCTTCTTATGCTTTTACCTTTCTTATCACCTTCTCCATCACTATTCACTTTATCAGTTTTATACCCTTCTCTTCTTTTGCTTTTACCAAAAGACAACTTTTCGGAGAGTATATTTACTTTGTTTAATTTATCAGCAACCAGTTTATTTGATTTTTCTAGTTCATCAGTCTTGTCATTACTCTTGTCATTGCTCTTGTCATTACTCTTGTCATTACTCTTGTCATCACTATATCCATCACTCTTGCCATTTCTCTTGTATTTTAAACTTTCATCACTCTTTGGCTTCTTCATATTTTCATTTTGAATTGCCCGTCTAATCTCTTTGGACATTACATTCCTATGCAAGTCTTGAGTAAACTTTTTATTGGTCTTTTTGGCCGGGTACGCTGTAACTTGACCATCGCTATCACTCTCCTCGTATCGTGCATGTTGCATGATTTTCGACGAGTCCTGAAGGGCACTGGTTACATCGATGCTCTTGGGCTTCTTGGTATACTTGCGCTTTTCATTGGCTTGTAGTAGTCTCTGGCATGTGTGTATTCTTCTAGATGTTTGACCTAATGATTTCCAAACTATCATTTAGATTTTTTTTACCAGTGTGAGGACTGAGTGATGAGGTTTTAAGGTATGACTGGAGAGTACAGTTATGAATTGGGAAATGACTCGAGAGTACAGTTATGAATTGGGAAATGACTCTTTGGCTTTGTATTTATAGCTGAGAATTGGTTGAATGGTAATATAGAGTTTTGGCAGAATGGTGTCTCTTGGATTATTTTTGGGGTATAACATCTGACACTGTGAGAGCCCTGAAATCGCAAATGTGTAACAATGTATCCAAACGGATATAAATGGCCTTGATGATTTTTTCTTGCTTGGAGTCATTTATTGTCTTTAGACCCTATAATATTAAACAGATGTGTCTCTTTATGACTCGATATCCGAAATCAGCCTTTGAGAATCGATTGGATATATCGATTGGGTGATATGTCTTCTGGGTGATATATCTATTGGGTGAAATATTTTTGGGTGATATTGATATGACTCAGTAATGAATGTTTTCTGCAACCATTACATACTCATCTTGGTCTTGGTCTTGCTGAGTTGTGTCTGGTTGGGTGCAAAATTAAGTGCGAAAAATGGCTGCAGTAGATATATTGAAAAGGTGATATTTGTTGATGCACAATGAAAGAAATATAGGATTTTCGAGTGATTCAAAGGGATGTTTAAAGAGTTGAAAGGATGTAATGATATTAGTTAACCATTTGTTCATTTTTACCTCTTCACTCACATATAAATTTATTCTTATTCATAACGAACGAGCGAACGAGCGAAGCGAGTGAAGTGAGTGAAGTGAGTGAAGTGAGTGAAGTAAGTGAAGTAAGTGAAGTAAGTGAAGTAAGTGAAGTAAGTAAGTGAGTGAAGTGAGTGAAGTGAGTGAGTGAGTGAGTGAGTGAGTGAGTGAGTGAGTGAGTGAGTGAGTGAGTGAGTGAGTGAGTGAGTGAGTGAGTGAGTGAGTGAGTGAGTGAGTGAGTGAGTGAGTGAGTGAGTGAGTTAGTGTGTTGAAAATGAGTTTGTGCGAGTACTTGCAACTGCGACTGAACTGTGACTGCGACTGTGATTGTGACTGTGATTGTTACTGTGACTGCAACTGTGACTGTGACTGCAACTGTGACTGTGACTGCAACTGTGACTGTGACTGCAACTGTGACTGTGACTGCAACTGTGACTGTGACTGCAACTGTGAGTTTGAATCGTTAACCCACTCACTCATTCATTCATTCATTCATTCTTTAATTTATTCGCTTCACTCGCTCCGCTCGTTCCTTCACTTTAAATAAAAGGTTACATATTCACAAAGGGAGAAACATACTCACCACTAGCTCTTTAGAGGTTAGTTGTAGAGTTTGAAAACTGATAATCAGGTGTATCTTTACAAACAGAAATGTAGGCGTTTGATTATTGTTCGAGGAGAATGAAGTTTATGTGATGCTAGAATGGTGTAGTAAAGAATTTGCATGGTGTATTGACGTCTCATCATCCTGCGTGAGTAGTGTAGTGGGAGACCACATGCGAAATTCTCGTGTTGCATTTTGATAGAGGGTAAAGTGATATTTGAGGGTAAAGTGATATTTGATACAACGATCGAAAGTGTCCATTTTTTGTATTGGATTCAAAATTTACGGAAAACAACTCTCTTCCAGACATAGCCATAAATACTCTAAGGATATGTCATAATACTAAGCAAGAACCGAGCTAACGTAAGGTACAAAATTTTGGTTCCAAGCTTCCTTTCATTTTTCTGCTCGATTGAAGCGAGATTATGTTAATCAGTAATCAGTAATCAGTCATAACTATCAGTCATCAGTCATCACTCAACATTACTCAACAGTATCACTCGAGCAATTTAAGTTCTTATCTTGGAAATAAAATTTGATTCTTTGTTTGAGTAACACTCACACTCACACTCACAACTCCTAGCCTTTGAAACTACTCTTTACTGGTTTACTCGCTTACTCGCTCACTCAAAGAATTCGCTAGTTACTCACTCAAGGAATTCGCTAGTTACTCACTAAGAATTCGCTACGCACTCACTCAAAGAATTCGCCACTTACTAACTCACTCAAAGAGTTCGCTACTCACTCACTCACTCACTTACTCGCTTCGCTCGTTCGTTCGTTCATCAAAGATCACTAATCAATGATTTGAAACCCAACGAAACGCACAAAGGATCAAGCTATGGTGTTTCTGCAATCCTGAATAGTGAGCTTGCAGAAATCGGATCAAGTCAACTGGCTATGCTCGTCTTGCAGAAATCGGATCAAGTCAACTGGCTATGCTCGTCTTGCAGAAATCGGATCAAGTCAACTGGCTATGCTCGTCTTGCAGAAATCGGATCAAGTCAACTGGCTATGCTCGTCTTGCAGAAATCGGATCAGACGAGCAAAGTAAACTGAATTCACACCAAAAACTTGTAATCCTTGATGAGTGTTTGAATAGTCATAGATGTCAAAGAATTTGGTGTTGAATTTTTGAGATTAAAGTCCTCACCCAAAACTCACTCACTCACAACTCACTCACGAGCGAAGGTTATGTATTACATTTAAGACACTGAATGCGATTAGACATTCTCTCGAATTCAACGATCACCTTTTACTGCCTGTTAATTTTGCAGCAGCTCTATTGCACTTTAAGCAACATGATCTTGAGTGGTTAATTCTTTTGATTTGAAGGTGATTTCTGTGAATCGGAATTGATATCATTGGTGGTGACATACGATCGAATGAGCGAGTGAAGCATCGCTCAATTAATCAAGAGTTTATTGCTCGCTCGCTTGTTTGTGTCAAGAGAATTCAGTACTCACTCACTCGCCAAAAGACTTTACTGCTCACTCGCTTTGCTCGTTTGTAAAGCACCAACATGGTGATTGTGCTCATAAAAATCCAGCCATTCAGATAATCAAAAAAAACCTGGTTAGCTCAATCGGTAGAGCATTTGACTCTTAACATAGACATCAAAAGGTTACGGGTTCGATCCCCGTATCGGGTTTTCTTTTTTCAGGCGTAGAATCAACTACATGAATAAAGGGAAATGATGAACAAACGAGCGAACTCTTAGTGTTGAAATAATCAAGAATGTCACGTTTTGACTCTGATTGATATAAATCCAAAAATGCAGGGTTACTTGGGACCGAGTGACCTGCCGCTTTTGTTAATACCCCCAAGTAAGTCAAGGCGATATTTGGAGGTGAGATGAGCACCACTTGAGTGATAGCAGTTTTATAGCACCGGAGCGAAGCATTTATAATTCTATCATATGCTGCGAAGCAGCAGTTTTAATTATATCAAGTCGCTTCGCAGCAGATACACTCTATTCGGTCGCTTCGCTCTTATGTTGCTCCGCAGCAATAGTTGCCACTCACTCTCACTTTGTTCGTATAATGTGCTACACTTGTCATAAAAATACCTTATATTAAAATAATTCACCACACATCACTCACTTCACTCATCACTCACTTCACTCGTTCTGAGTTCGAACGAATTTTGGTGGCCAACGTTTAACTGGAGAAATACTTTGTTTACAGTAAATCAATAAGTATGAACATTGGAAGCTCTACCCTTTAAGCAAATGGTTTAAAATCAAAGCTTTTTCACTATTGAGATTAAGGGGAATTGATGGAGGTACCAACATACCTTACGAACGAACGAACGAACGAGCGAAGCGAGTGAGTGCGTGAGTGAGTGAGTGATTGCGTGAGTGAATGCGTGAGTGGGTGAGTGAATGCGTGAGTGGGTGAGTGGATGCGTGAGTGGGTGAGTGAGTGAGCGAGGTAGAGGGGTGGTTTTTTGTTTGGTAAATACCTAAGCCTCACGAACTCACGAACTCATGAACTCGCTTCGCTCGTTCGTTCGTTCGTTCGTTTGGTTGGATTCGTTCTCAAACAACCAACAGTATATTCTGGTTGAGTGCTGCCATGAAGGGAAATTATAAAAGTATTGAAAGAGATAGTTTTGCAACCAATTCTCAAGAGTCCCCCTTCATTTTTTCTCAAGAACCATCTCATTTTGCTTTCAATTCTTACAGTACAAGCTCTTTCTAGAATCGTATTCCTTGGATCTTCCCTTGTAAGTTCCACCATGAGTTTCCTTGTAAGTTCCACCATGAGTTTCCCTTGTCAGTTCCACCATGAGTTTAATGGATCAAAACCTCTAAAGACCCGTGAATTTGAGTCAATTTCTGTTTGTTGCTTACAAGCAAATGCAGCATTCACGAACGAACGAGCGAACTAGCTCGCACTCCCTCGCACTCTCACCCACTCACCCACTCACTCACTCACTTTGCTCGTTTGTTCGTATCTACACCTTTTCCTTAAATTGTTGCAAAAAACAGTAAAATCCACGTTATAATTTACAGCATTGCTAATCTTTTGACAAACAAGTACAAGCTGTATGGTCTTTACTAAACAAGAACGAGTCTGTTTATGTTGAATTGCAATCATTATATCACAAGGAGTTGTAATGATATCAATGGTTTATTCTTAGTATCAATGGTAATCACTACAAATGATTGTCAATGTCTAATACTACAAATGAATGTCAATGGTCAATACTATAAATATCAATAGTTAACTACTAATGAATGTTACATGGTCTACAAATGTTTCATTTACAAACGTTTCATTTACAAACGTTTCATTTACAAATAATCACTTCAATGACATCACATGACAAACCATACCCCCAGGGCTCTACCCCTAATAGTCGTGTTCACAACCAAAAGGAATCGCACTAAATTTTTTCAATGAGGTGCCGGGCAGGGGATGGTGTGAAAAAAAAAAAGAGATTTTTTTACATCTCCTTTTGATCATAGTACTTTAGAATGGGTATGTGAGATAGAATGAAGACTTGAAGAAGAATGCGGAGTACTAACATAAGCAAGGTAGAGTTATTCGTAACCAAAGAAAGGGTGCTGGCTCCATCTTTACTTCTCACACCAGATTGAGAAAAGGTGCTGCCAAGTTGAGAACCTTGGACTATGCTGAACGTCACGGATACATTCGTGGTGTTGTTAAGCAAATCATTCACGATCCAGGTCGTGGTGCTCCATTGGCTAAGGTTGTCTTCCGTGACCCATACAGATACAAGTTGAGAGAAGAAACCTTTATTGCCAATGAAGGTGTTTACACTGGTCAATTTGTTGCCGCAGGTAAGAAGGCTTCATTGAATGTTGGTAACATTTTACCATTAGGTGCTTGTCCAGAAGGTACCATTGTTTCCAATGTTGAAGAAAAGCCAGGTGACAGAGGTGCTTTAGGTAGAACCTCTGGTAACTACGTTATCATTATCGGACACAACCCAGATGAAAACAGAACTAGAGTTAAGTTACCATCTGGTGCTAAGAAGGTTTTATCTTCTGATGCTAGAGGTGTTATCGGTGTCGTTGCCGGTGGTGGTAGAATCGATAAGCCATTGTTAAAGGCTGGTAGAGCTTTCCACAAATACAAGGTGAAGAGAAACTCTTGGCCAAAGACTAGAGGTGTCGCCATGAACCCAGTTGATCACCCTCATGGTGGTGGTAACCACCAGCATATTGGTAAGGCTTCTACCATTTCTAGAGGTGCTGTCGCCGGTCAAAAGGCTGGTTTGATTGCTGCTAGAAGAACCGGTTTGTTGAGAGGTACCCAAAAGACCTCCGATTAAATAATTTAGTACAATAATACATAAATATTTGATAATTGTGTGTAGGGAAAGTGAGATGATGTGGAATAACTGATTTTGTGAATCTAATCGAGTGTTCTTGACATGGGATGAGATTTACTCGACTGAGAAAGTGTAGAGTAAATTTGGGACCAACCAAGCCAATTTGCAACCAACAGAGTATGAGATTTGAAGCCAACAAGGTATGAGATTTGCAATCAAAGAAGGTATGAGATTTGCAAGCAAACAAGTATGGGATTTGCAAGCAAACAAGTATGAGATTTGCAATCAAACAAGTATGATATTTGCAACCAACAAGGTTAAGATATGGTCTAATTGAATATGTACGAGTATGTGCCACTTTTGTTAGTTAATTTTATGACAAGAGAAATGTATAAAGACAACTTAGTCAAGACGAGCGAACGAGTAACGTACGAGCAACGTACGAGGACATACGAGGAACCAAGATTACATAAACTATACATCCCTCATATAACTTTCACCACGTGACTGCATCATAAGAGAATGGAAAATTTGCGATGAGATATCAATATGGATTCCTTGAATTTGAACTTGTCCTCGTTAAAGGATAAGATCTCGAGCAAATTGAAAGCTCTGGATAAGTCAAAGAAGCTGTCCAAGAAGGATAAGAAGAAGGAGAATAGGAATGAAGTGAATTCAAGAGTTGAAGGGGGTAAGAATCAACCAAAGATTAACGAGAAGACCAAACGTGAAAAGACCAACGAGAAGACCAACCAAAAGACCAAAAGCGAAAAGATCAACGAGAAGACCAAAAGTGGAAACTCCAATCAGAATAACCAAAATGAGGAAATGGATGTCTTGCGTCGTGAAGCCCTCGCTTTGGGAGCCTCGGAAGCCGACTTGAACTTGATTGAAGGTGTGGAGGATGAAGAGAGTGAAGAGGAATTTGAAGCTGGAGGTGCATTGGATAAACAGCTCACTTCTGATTTGTCAAACTTTATGAAGGGCATTGGTTTGGGAAGTGGTGAGGTTGTTGTTGTTGAAGATGAAGATGAAGATGAAGGTGAAGGTGAAGATGAAAATTTGGATGAAATTGAGGAGGAGCAAGAGGAGGAGGAGGAACAAGACGAGGAAGATATTGAGGAAGAACAACAAGACGAGGAAGATGATGAAGAAGAACAAGACGAACAAGACGAACAAGACGAACAAGAAGAACAAGAAGAACAAGATGAACAAGAAGAACAAAATGACGTAACCCCCCCAAAACCTCCTCATAAATCCATTCAATCAAAAGAATCGGATAAAATAACAAACTTCTCTTCGGTAAATTCGGATAAATTGAAAATTCCTCCAAGAGTTGATTGGTACAATACTGAAACAAGCAAGATTGAGAATGTGGAAAAGTTGGATCGTTTCGCTAGAGAACGACTCCTTGAAAGAGCACAAAAATTGATTGATAGTGAGAACAAAGTATACCTTGAAGAGTTTGCATCAAACAATTCCCAGAAAAAGTTTTTATCACAAATCTTATCTGACGGTACCTTGAACGATAAGATCTCAGCATTGACGTTGTTGATCCAGGAAGCACCATTACATAATATGAAGGCATTTGAGACGCTTTTAGGATTTTGTGAGAAAAAATCTAGAACAGCCGCGCTTCAAGCAATTAATGCTATGAAGGATTTGATGGTGAATGGGTTATTACCAGATCGTAAATTGGTTGCATTTGAAAAGCAAGAATTATCCAAAGATATGACGGATATTCAATTAGCCATTGGATTTTATGAAGATTATTTGAAAAAAGCATACTTTAGGTTGGTCAGTGTATTGGAGACATTAAGTAAGGATCCTATTTTACATGTTAGAATGAGTGTTTTAAGTCATTTGTTTGATTTACTTAAAGCAAAACCAGAACAAGAAGCTAATTTATTAAGATTAGGTATCAATAAATTAGGTGATATTGATAATAAAGTTGCTGCTAAAACTTCATATCAAATTTTACAATTAGAACAAGCTCATCCTGCCATGAAACAAATTGTATGTGATTCTGTTATTGATATTGTTTTCAAAACCAATATTGAATATAATGCACAATATTATGCCATAACGACATTAAATCAAACGATTCTTACTAGAAAAGAGTCTGAATTGGCCAATTCATTAGTTAAAACATACTTTTCTTTATTTGAAAAAATTCTTGTGGAAAGTGATTCATTCAGAGCAGAGAAAAAAGATGGAGATAAAGTATTAGGTAAAAGTACTAAAGGTAGAAGTGATAAAAGAAAAGGGTTTAAAAAGGGTAAAAAAGGTGGCAAATCAGTTAAAGTTGCTGAAAAAGATGAAAGTGAAGTTGTTGAAGAAAGAAATGTGAAATTATTCTCAGCTTTACTCACTGGTTTAAATAGAGCATTCCCATTTTCTGAATTACCAAATGATGTATTTCAAAAGCATTTGGATACTTTATTCAAAATTACTCACTCAACCAACTTCAATACCTCAGTTCAGGCTTTGGTATTGGTTAATCATATCATCACGGAACAGAAATTGGATTCATCAAGATATTATAGAACCTTGTATGAATCACTTTTGGATGCTAGATTGGTTACATCTTCAAAGCAAGGGATTTACTTGAACTTATTGTTCAAATCACTTAAAGCTGATACTTTAAACAAACCAAGAGTATTGGCCTTTGTTAAAAGAATTCTTCAAATCTCATCACATTGGGTCAACGTGGGAGCTATTAGTGGTATGTTATACTTACTCATTGAATTAACAAAAACTTACCCAGAAATCAGACTGCTAGTACAAGAAAAGAGTAAAGGCACTGAAGATACATACGACCCAAAGAAAAGAGATCCTCAATTCGCAAACGCTGACCAATCATCCATCTGGGAAATCAACCAATTCTTGAATCATTACCACCCAACCATTTCGGTATATGCACAATCCCTCATTGATGGCTCCCCACAACCAAAGCCAGATTTGGGCTTATACACATTGTCACACTTTTTAGACAAATTTGTATACAAAAATCCAAAGCAAAAAGTCACCACCAAAGGTGCCTCCATCATGCAACCGTTGGGAGGAGCCCACACAGGCTCCCTTTTGGTCAAGGCCACAGGTGTATTGAACTCGGAAAACCCAGTGAACATGATTGATTGGATGTCTAAAAAGAACATCAAACCAGATGAAATGTTCTTCCATCAATACTTTTCTACAAAACAAGAGAAAATCATCAATGAAAAAGCTTCCAGAGACGGCGAAGATGCCGAGGAAATGGAAGATGCCGAAATATGGCAAGCCCTTGTCAAATCCAAACCCGAGGTTGAAGCGGGTGATGAATCTGACTTTGATGAATCTGACTTGGAGGGTTTTGATGATGATGAAGAACTTAATGGGGGAGACCTGGATGAGGAAGATCTTGATGGGGAAGATCTTGATGAGGGAGACGTTGATGAGGAAGATCTTGAGGAAGATTTCGAAGATTTTGATAAAGAGACATTGCCTGAAGATGAAATGTTTGGAATCAATGATGAAGATGAAATAGGGTCGGACTCGGACAATGAAAAGGTTTCCAAGAAGCGTCCGGGCAAGGGCGATGAAGGTTCCAAGAAGAAGAGAAAGCTCAAGGACTTGCCTGTTTTTGCTTCTGTTGATGATTATGCGGAGTATTTGAATAGTGATGAGGAGTAACGAGCAAACGAGCAAACGAGCAAACGAGCGAAGCGAGTTTGTGAGTTTGTGAGTTTGTGAGTTAAGGTACTAATTTAACAAACGAGCGAAGCGAGTTTGTGAGTTTTCAAGGTCAAGCTCGACCAACTCGACCAACTCGACCAACTTAACTAACTCACCCAACTCGACCAACTCAACCAACTCAATCAACTCAACCAACTCAACCAACTCAACCAACAACCAACAACCAACAACCAACAACCAACAACCAACAACCAACAACCAACAACCAACAACCAACAACCAACTCAACATATAAATACAAAAGGTACTAAATGTACATATTCTATAAATAAAAAAGGTTATACTTTTAAATGTAGTGTCTGTAAACGTAACGAGCCATTCCCATCATCTTCAGACTGATTTTCTAGAATATTGAATCACCAAATGATGATCAGAATACTTTGCAACTTGATGTTAATATGCAATAGGTTAGCCCGTAAGTATAATTGAATATCCATGTGTTTATACGGATGATGAGTAATAGAAGTTTCTCACAATCACTCACTCACACTCACTCACTCACACTCACTCAAATTTGCTACTCACTCACTCACTCACTCAAACGCGCGACTCATTCACTCACTCACTCAAATTCGCTACTCACTCACTCACTCACTCAAATTGCTACTCACTCACTCACTCACTCAAATTCGCGACTCATTCACTCACACACTCACACTCACACTCACCCACTCACTCAACAGCCATTCTGTATCAAACTTAATATTGCAAGTTTAGTTTCCTTATGAGTTGGGACTTATCATTTGATGTGTGCTTAATGGCAATTTCAAACTAGATGGGCCTATGCCACCAAATTTGAAAAACATCAAGGTATAAACTGCTGAGCCAACTATATATTTAAACTGCTTCGTAACTTTCAAAATCACCAAGGTATATAAACTGCAAACCTATACTCTCAAAAACACAGGCTTCTCTCATCCATACACCTTGAAATAATAAGACATATAATAAGATACAAACAATAAGGGGAGTGTTTCTAAAGTAGTTTATGGAAGCACGAAGCCGTTTCTGGACATGAGGATGAAAGTTATGAAATGGAGATTCTTGGGTGTTTTCCATATGAGAATTCGGAGAGTTGAACCGGATCCACGAGGAAATTATCCAAGTTAGCTTTAGAGATTTAGCTGTATTAAGAAAAGAGTTTCGTTTGTTCGTTCGTTACGTTTGTTCGTTCGTTACGTTTGTTCGTTCGTTACGTCTGCTCTTTATGTTTGTTCGTACGTCAAGTCTGCTCGTTACGTCTGTTCTTTATGTTTGTTCGTTACTCGTTTGGTTTGACTCTATTGCATTCTCCCACTACACTACTCACTGCACAAGAAAACTGATACACAGTTTATATTAACAGAGGAATTGACTGTTTGCATTGTGGTTTTCAACACGAGTACCCGCACAGATCATTCAATGGCTGCTGATATTACTCTAAGCAATTTATGTTTTTTTTTGTCACCTTCCCAAATACTGCAGTCTCTGTGTAATCTCCCAATCACAGAACCATGACAATCTAAAGAGTTCAGTAAGCTTAACGTTGAATTGAAAGTTACATTAAGGTTATAGTCTGTGCGTTAACTGAAGACATTTCAATTAAAGTGATTTTGGGGAAATTAGTTTCACATATGATGTCAATTATGGTGATTTTGGGAAAACTTGTAGGCAATATTTAAAACATCAAATTAAAGTAAATCTTGAATTCTATGATTTCGATGAATTCGATGAGTTCTCTTCTATGATTTCTACGATTTCGACGATCTCTCTTCTATGACATCTATAATTTCTACAACTTGAATACAATTTCCATAACTTCACCTGCTCAGTCGATTCTTTGTTGGTTGTTGAAAATGTTCAATATTGATTTAAACAAATAAATTAAACCAACACCTGGTCAAGTGGACTGTTTTACTGTTCTTTTACACTTGCTGTAACCTCTAAACAACTGCGAGTCTTGTCAACTTTTGCCAGTCATGTTTTCAGATCATACTAACTGAGCTCCTCTAGTCGGCTTTCACCATTAGACATGAAGCCAGCGTGTATATTCCAGTCAAATCAGAAACAACACCAGATCCACCCGTAAAAATCATACCAGTAAATGTCGCAAACCTCCAACTCCATGAGTGACACCATATCTAGCCTTGATAATTTCTAAATATGAGTGAGCACTTGAAGCTCTTTGCTAGCCTAGAACGCAACTAATATAAGCTGGAATACGGCACCAGCAGCATAATAAATTGCACCTGAAATTCCACTTGAGTGGTTAAAGTGAATAATGTTGCTGCCCAGTCATAATCTATCCTCTTTTGCAGCCTTTCTCTGAGATGATGAATACTGTGCAGACTTGAAAACTAAGGCCTTGTTGAATGATTATGCTAGGTATGATGCGAAGTTGGTACTTTTAAGTCGGGAAGCTAGCTACTCTCAAATATCAGTACCCTCGCAACTATCACATCAATGCTTGCTTGGATTGATACTCTCGTAACTATCATATTAATTCTCGCATCGCTACTCTCGTAACTATCATATCAATTCTCGCTTCGCTCGATACTCTCGTAACTATCATATCAATTCTCGCTTCGCTCGATACTCTCGTAACTATCATATCAATTCTCGCTTCGCTCGAAACACTCGCCTCGCTCGATATATTCGCCTCGCTCGATATACTCGCTTCGCTCAACCAATTGCTCTTGAGTAACTTATCGAGTGGATTATTATTTCATACAAATAACACTGAATAGCCAAGAGTTTAATAATCCAACAAAAACGTTCACTTGGACTCCGTCAGCACTCCTTCACTCGGGAATCCGTTCATACGGGTTGGCATCCCGGAATGCTCTGAGACGTTGTTTAAGCAAAGGCAGTTTTGGTTTTGTTGGTACGTTCGTGTTTATGAATTTTGCAACGAGCTTATGGATGGATCGTTAAACGGCCCCTAAGGCGATTTCCGCATCTAACGTTTATTTGAAACCGACAAGTGTAAGCATTGTAATTCATTATCACCATCATCACTGGCTGATGAGTATTACAATTAAAGGAAATAGACTGAAACTATCAAAGCAAATGAGAATCTCAAATCTTACCACTTGGCTCGTGAAAATCAATACAAACCCATAGAGGTTAAAGAGCTAAGCGAGTGAGTAGCGAAAACGAACAAAGAGTGAGCTAAAACGAACAAAGAGTGAGTAGCGAAAACGAACAAAGCGAGTGAGTAGCGAAACTTTAACGAACGACACCTTAACTTTTAAATAGGTATGCTAGCATATCCTTCTTAGAAGGATTATCTATGTCAAGTAGATGGAAATGACTTCGCAGTTCTTTAATTTCTTTTCTTGTTCTATCATTGCAACGTTCACCTCGCTCCACAACTGTAATATATACCATCTCAATACTACGTGCCACTTTGAATGCTTAATCGCTCATTTGGGGGGTTTTGCAGAATACACATATTTTATCTGTATCTCTTCTAATTCTGCATCTCCTTGGCTTGGTGTGTTCTCTCACCATCACAATTCATTTCACTCATCGAATCATAGTAGTTTATTCTATTCATCAAGGTTTACGACTGACTCACTCGACATTAAAAATATACCAAAAGAACAAACGCCTTGACCGTTTCTGTTTATAATTCAAGAAACTTTTCTCTTGAACAATAGACCATCAAAGGCGGGCCCTTGCTTCGGCAAACGTGAGAGTTTTCCATACATGTAAAGAATATTCTGGTGTTCGTATGTGGTGACTTGTTGGTATGTGGTGAGCTGCTCGTATGTGGTGAGCTCTTCGTATGTGGTGACTTCTTATTCTGGCAAGACTACCTCTAGCAACATCCTCTGGTACTCTAATACGACTCTTACTCTGGCGTCGATGCACTCGACAAAAAAACCACAAAATGGGCGTGTGGCGTAGTTGGTAGCGCGTACCCTTAGCATGGGTAAGGTCTCGGGTTCGATTCCTGACTCGTCCAATCTTTTTAACGTGGTTGCAAACAGAGGGCTCTTTAACATTCAGAAACGAAAATTGCTCTTTACATTCCCGTACCAACAAAGATCTCTCTTTGACATTCTCCTGTTTGCTGTTGACTCACCATCACCCAAGCTCGCTCCTCAAACCCTAAATTAAAATGTACCTGAAAGTGGTTGAGTACCTGAATTTGAAATGATAATTTTGTGTCTTTGAGTTTGTGTTTGAGATCTCAACGGAGTTTGCTTACACTTGGCCTAGACCGACTTGTAATCATTATGGTATATATAGCTCTTTCAAATACCTACTCATAATACCTATTCAATAAGCTAACTTTATGTCCTTATGTCCTTAATGTGCTTAATAAGCTGATTGTACTTGATTATTTTGTCAATTGTCATGCACTCCAACGTCCAACGGTCTTTGAAACCCGCCCCAATTTTTCCAAATACAGATCAGGACACGAAGATTGATTAGGAAATATAATTCAGAACGTTGAACAATAGATCGCTCGGTGGAACGACCTGACGCGTACCTGGTGATCCACGCGTGCCTGGTGATCCACACGTTCCGGTTCTTCCACCAGTTCGTGCTATTCATACTAGCCTTGGTTTCTTTTTCCCGTCACCCAATCTGCTGTCACTGCACATGTGGTTGATGTGTAGTTTTTTTTGTGGTGGTTCTGGCTTTTTTTTTTTTTTTTTACCTAAACCTTGCTTTCTTTTCTTTTCCTAACAGTAATATTTTTTAGCACAGCGGGATTTTCTTTTTCACCTTATAATTTTTTTTTTTTTTTTTACCGCAATATATAAAAGTATAGGCAAAGTCGTAAAAGTCCCCAAATAATAAAGTCAACCGGCCCCCCCTCACCACCACCCCACCCCGCTCACACATAACAAGAGAATATGAACTCCCTTCAAGCATTAGAACTGGACTTTGATATATGCGTGCTCGGAATGGAGTCGTCTGGAAAATCAGCATTAATCTTGCATTACATACATGGTAAATTCATAGAACCGGACCTGCAAGTGGAAGACTTGTACACCAAGATAATCAATAATCAGAATAGACAACATGAATACACCATTCTAGACACAAGTGATGAAGAGGGCATTTATCTGACATCTAGAAGAAAGCAAATCCAAAACACATCCTCGCTTATATTCGTATACGCTATAGATGATATGGAATCTTTCGAAGCTTTAGAAGAGTTACATGACCAAGTGGTAAATATCCGAAGTACAGAAGAGGTACCAATAGTATTAGTGGCTACCAAATCAGACTCCAATAAAAGACAGGTGTGCTACACTCAAGGCCAAAGCTTTGCTAAATCAATAGGAGCTGTCCACTTTGTAGAAACACTGGCATTGGAGGGAACTGACATTGACAAAGCTTTCAAACCGTTGATTGATCTACTTGCTATCACAAAACAAAGCAGAAAATCAAACAAAAGCATAAGATCACGCTTCTCTGTGGTTTACGAGGATTCCAACTTTGACACAACCGCCATCCCAGAAGAATACGACTCTTCATCTCAACTAACTACAAAACTGTCCAAAACTCAAAAAATTGATCAAAATGAACATTACTCAAAAACCATCAAATCTTCCTCAAAACCTCGAGTTCAAATCAGAGAGAAGACCATACATGAGAAGGCGTTTGATGGGAAAAGGTTACAAAGACAAAGGCGTGAAGTGAGGTGTTGTGTGATAGTGTAAAGACGAACAAACGAACAAACGAACGAACGCACGAGCGAAGCGAGTGCGTGAGTGAGTTTGTGAGTGAGTTTTTTTAGTGAGTTTGTGAGTGAGTTTATGAGTGAGTAGTTCACTTTTGAGAGTTCCATTATTTGGGCACTTTCACTTACAACACCTCCTCATACGACACCTCCTCATACGACCCTTCCATTTGGGACATTCTAGGAACTTGAATTCATTTATTCATTTCTTAGCCAATATCCCACCAATACCAAAATCAAGCTCAAATATTGCATTCATAGACATACTCCAAAGTGAGTTATAAGGGAACAGATAGATTTATAGATTACACTTTTAGTGATTAGACATAGCATAATAGAGATCCAAGAGGATAGTGTAGTGTGCTGCGAAAAGTGCTACGAATAGTGCTGCGAATAGTGCTGCGAATAGTGCTGCGAATAGTGCTGCGAAGCAGTACTATGAGATCCAAGATGAATTGATAATTCTTATAATGATAATACTTTGTTTAGTTAATATGTTCAAGTGATCCTAATATGTTTCTATTTATGTATTTTTACTTAATGTTACTCTGGTACTGTTACTCTACTGTTAATCTGGTACTGTTACTCTGGTACTGTTACTCTGGTACTGTTACTCTGGTACTGTTACTCTGGTACTGTTACTCTGGTACTGTTACTCTGGTACTGTTACTCTGGAACTGTTACTCTGGTACTGTTACTTTGCTACTCTTTATGGTCATTTGCTACTATTCCTCTGCTACTCTTTATGTCACTACTCAACACTTTATGTTCCTCTGCTACTCTCATGTCTATACCCATTAATAGATATTACATCAAGGTGCTTGACTCATTTGCACGCATAACACATTGTCAATGCCATCACAATAGCAATTTCAACCGACTCCTCCAATGCTTTGCATTCAAATACCTCAGGCATTCCATTTCATCCACAGCAACCAAAATCACAGAACTCGTAGTTATTTACATATAATTAATGGTAACGTTACACATTCTCGCATAATCAATTAGATATTGCAAAATGAAAATTCACCTAATCACAAACTACCCTAATCACAAACTACCCTAATCACAAACTTCCCAATCACAAACTACCCTAATCACAAACTACCCTAATCACCAACTACCCTAATCACAAACTACCCTAATCACAAACTACCCAATCACCAACTGCAAATCTGCCCAATATAACCGTTTTAGTCGTTGCTGGGAACACAATCATGCCCTATTCATAATCTACGTGTATTGAAAATCACAAAGCAACCTATTCAGCAAATACTAAAAGTCACAAAGCACACGGTGTTTCATCTTTACAAAAAACCGTGCTCAATCTCAAAGTGTGCACTTCGATATGAATGCAAGTGTGAAGGATCTGAAATGTGGATCGGCTTGTACCATTAAAACTGATATATGGATTCTTATGACGTAAATGAATTCCGTCGTCATTACACTTGCAGCCATTTGGAAAGTAAAGATGACTCTACATTGAATAATTCTCTTCCCATTAACTTGTATATTAAGTACACCAAGGAAACGTGGTTGGTAATACTGTTTATTTTAATTTTCTAGCAAGTGGCTATGAATGTGTACGAAAAGTAACATGCTCATTTTAAAAAATCATGATCAGCAGTAATTTTAAATTTGATTAAAAATAGCTAAAAAGCTACCGGTATAACTATGCAAACAAAATGAAAACTAGAAGGTGTGTTGGTGCCCTTGCATTAGATGAAGTTTTCAACAATCGGATTCAAACGAGCGAAGCGAGTTTGTTATTCACTCCGTTACTCACATATATGTAACAAACGAGCGAAGCGAGATTGTTCTTACTCATTCCGTTACTCAAACATTCAACAAACGAGCGAAGCGAGTTTGTTCTTACTCACTCCGTTACTCACATACATGTAACAAACGAGCGAAGCGAGTTTGTTCTTACTCACTCACTTACTCACTCACTTACTCACTTACCCACATACATGTAACAAACGTGCGAAGCAAGTTTTTTCTTACTCACTTACTCACCCACCCACTCACTCACTCACTCACTCACTCACTCACTCACTCACTCACTCACTCACTCAAACTCGCTACTCACTCACTCACTCACTCACTCACTCACTCACTCACTCACTCACTCACTCACTCACTCGCTTCGCTCGTGCGTTCGCTCGCTCGTTCGTTCGTTCGTTCGTTCGTTCGTTCGCTCGCTCAAATCGTCGCATTATCCGAAATATGAGAAAACCCACGGAATTGCTCTTGCATTTCCGAAGTAAGAACAGTATCAACAGGTGTCAATCTCGGAGTCTCACTAGTAAACTCCAGGTCAAAATTAGAATAATCATGTTCAGATGTAATTTCAGGCAAATATGGAGCTTGAATACGACAATTTAAAACATCATCAAAATTGACATCTGCAAAGTATGGATGATCCATAATTTCTTCTGCATCTCTTTCACTTGATCCAAGACGAGATGATGGATCTTTGGTGAGCAATGCTTGTAAAACCAAAACGGTTTGACGTGGCATACTAATTGGATATTTGACATCATCATGTTCAATAGCATTAAAAATTTCATCTTCATCATCACCTTTGAAAGGTGATTGACATAATAACATTTGGAACAATAAAACTCCAAATGCCCACCAATCAACACCTCTATCATATTGTTTACCCGCTATGATTTCTGGAGCCATGAATTCCGGAGTACCACAGAATGTTCCTGTAGTTTTATTGAATCCCATATTTTCTTTACATAACCCATAGTCACCAATCTTGATGTGACCTTTGGTAGTTAACAAAATGTTATCCAACTTTAAATCACGGTAAACAATACCGTTATCATGAAAGTATTTAAGACCTAATAATACTTCACAAGCGTAGAACTTTGCACGACGTGCTGAGAATCGAGATTTTTGAATATGCCACATCAAGTCACCTCCTGAAATGTACTCCATCACAAAGTATATACGATTTTCAGTTTGGAAACAACAATGTAAGTTTAACAAAAATGGATGCTTCTCCTTGTTGGCTGTTAAGAAAACTCGTTTTTCCGATTTAACACTTTCAGCTTCATCGTTTTCAACAATGAAATCTTTCTTTAAAACCTTGATGGCACACAAGTTTTGCGTGTGTCTTGATTCGGCCAACATCACTTTACCAAAGTTACCTTTACCCAACACTGCTAAGAATTGGAAGTCATCAAGACCAACTTTTCTTCTACGTTTCTTTTGTTTGGGAATGGCCACTTTTGGTGCTTCTTCTTGTATTGGTTGTTGATCATAATCTTGTTGATCATAATTAATAACCAGTTGTCTTTTATTTTCAGAAATAATGGATGTCGAGTTGGCGTTATTATAGTCAAAGTTGTTGAATGTATCATTTCCCATTGGATTATCTGAAGTTTCATCATATGAAAGTTTATGTTGATGATGATTTTCATGATGGAGATGATTAGATTGTTGATTTGCTTGATTAGATTGTCGTTGATCAATGTATGGTTCACTAGCTTGCTGTTGATCAATGAATGCTTGAGCTTGCTGTTGATCAATGTATTGACTAGCTTGCTGTTGATCAATGTATGGTTGCTTTTGATAACCTTGTTGCCTTTGATGTTGCTTTTGGATTTCTTTATATTGTTCATGAGCTGATTTTTCATCTCCACGCCTATTTTGAGCATAAGGATTTTGAGCTTCTTCTTGGAATTCATTCCTAGTGGATGTTGGTAATTTACTTGAAAAACTATCATATTCATTAACCAACGTTTCTTTTTCTAAATCAGATGAAACTGTGATTGATGGCATAGATAATAAAGTTTCAGCGGGAGTTGGATGAGCAGGTAAATCATCTCTTAAATGATTTGATTTCCTAACATTGACATTATTTCCAGATTTTTGAGGGGTTGTAGACATGATTGTCATTAAGATTTTATTTGCCATTTGCATAGACATACCACAGAAATCTGGAACCAAATGTGTACAATGAGCATGACACATGACACCACATTCAGTACATTTACGTACATTCTTTTTACCCCATGGTAAGATATAACCACAATGACAACACCATTTGGTACCACGATTTGTCAGTGGTTCGAATCTATGAGGTATACGATGGTTTAACATAGTTTCATCATCAATATCAGTAGACAGTTTGGAAATACATTTGGTAACAACTTTTTGATAACATTTCTTATGACAAAGAAGTTTACAATCTTGACATTGAAACCCAGTATAACGTAAGAATTCTTCACATAATGCACAACACATAATGTTATAAAATTGTTTTTGAACAAATTGATGACCATGTTGTTCGAAAACTTCTTCTTTCTTTTGACGAATGGCTCCATGACGTCCTAATCCTCCCATAAATTGTTTACCTGGTTTATTTGATTTTTCAAATGAAAGGGTTACTAAGATTTGTCCAACTGGTTCTAATGAAAGCCAAGAATTGATTGTAATTTTTTGATCAGTACCTGAAGTAGATTGATTATTTTGAATGATTTGATCTTGAGTTGGTGTAGTTGGTTGATCTGGAATTGAACTTGATAAATTTTTTGCCAGTAACCAACCTGATGATCCTGTTTCATTTGCAACTTTACGTTTACGAATTTCTTCTGTGATATCTGATAATAAAGCCCAATTAACTGCAACTGGAACTAAGGTTGTTGGACCTGATTTATCCATTACTGCAAATTCAATTTCATGTCCTTTATCAATTTCAATAGTAAATTCTTCATTCCATTTCCCATTTCTTGAAGGTTTAGTACGAACTTGTTCAACATCATCAACTTTAACTAAAACAACTGTTTCTGGTCTTCTTGAAAACATTGGCAGTGAAATATGATCTAAATCACGAATACATGTAATACTAACGGTTAATGTACCTGAAAGTGGTCTTCTTGCATGTTTGGGTGACAGGAATATTTCGAAATCACGTGTGATATCTTCTGAATCAATATGAATATTTTGATATTTTTTTAATGATTTATTAAGTAAACCAATTCTTTGATCCAGTTCATTTTTGCCTCCTTCTGCCGCATTCAGTGACAGACGATCTCCATCCATAAGATATAAATGTGAGATCTTTTCATTAGCTTCACGATATTGATTTTCCACTTGTAGTTTGAATTGTAATTGTTGTAACATATGTTGAATTTTGTGTCCTAAGGAAGGACAATCATACTTTACAAGATCAAATCTAGTATAAACGGGCGTATTTCCATTACCAATCTCTTGCGGTGACAGAACCAGTGCCACCAGAGCATCTTGCAGCAAGTCTTGAGGCTGTTCCGATCGGTCACTTTGCCGCAGTAATTTTAACTTTTGTAGAGTTTGTTGAAGAAAGTCAATGTTGGTTTGAGTTTCACGGATTTGAGTATTACACCTCTGGATCACCTCAGCATTTGTTGTCTTCTTCTTCAATGTCTGGAACCCTTGAATGAGCTTCATCTGAACCTCAATCTTACCATGGATCTCGTTCAACACATCATCCGTACGTGGCCCTTGCTGTGACATATTGACAAGTATAAACAACTAACTAAAAAAAAAAAAAAATCACTCAAAAATCTCACGGAATCTTCGTACGACGAGTCAACAAAAAAAAAAGGAGTCTAGATTCCTGAGGGAAGGGGCAGTGAATGATGTATTGCAAAGCCAGGTTTTGGTTTATAAAAGCAATGGCACTTTTTGTAGTATTTGTGTTGTTTGGCTGACGAGTAGGGGTTGGTTTATCCTTCTGCTATCGTATAGCATATCATTCACCAACATTGGTTCAAAAACGTATTGTGTAAGAAGGTGTTTATGGCTGTGTATGTGGGGGGAAATCACATTTTTGATCAGCATTTATCATGGAATGGATTATCGTGTAAAGAGAAATCTATACGAGGTGGTATCAGCTGGTTAAGAAATAGGCGAGTTACATTCAAGCGAATGAGAGCACACGTAACGCTAAGCCTTGTTCTTTGGTGTTTATGTCCAACCAGACCATCCAAAAGTTACAGTCACATCGTATTCGTAATCAATAACTCTCAGTCACTTTTCATGGTGTAATTACTATTAATAAACTAGCTATACAAGTAAGTCTCATAGTGTATGTCATTTGAGTGAGACCTGGGACGACTAGTCATCATAATGTGTGTTGATGGTTTTGCACGATAAGGTTCAAAGTGAGGAGACACAACGAAAACTGTCACTGAACAGGAATAAGCATAAATTGTGAATAGAGTTGCACCCAAATCATTAGATCCAAAAAAAAGAGCATCATCAGTCATGTTTTGTACATGTTTCATCGATATCGTTGTGTTTTATCGGATTGATATACTGATTTCGTCTATGATGATCGAATCAGACAACGAATTGGCAACAAATGCATATATAGTTTAATTTTATGGTGAACGTCTTGATCTGTATTAAAGAAAATTAATCACGAACTCACGAACTCACGATCTCACGAACTCACGAACTAACGAACTCACGAACTCACGAACTCACGAACTCACGAACTCACGGACTCACGGACTCATTCACTCACTCATTCACTCACTCATTCACTTTTTCACTCACTCACTCACTCACTCACTCACTCACTCACTCACTCACTCACTCACTCACTCACTCACTC